>CM076584.1:924704731-925017231 GCA_034641835.2 Pinus albicaulis | reverse complement strand
ATCTAAAATTTGCTCCAAAACTAAGCTCGGTTCTACTCTCTAACTCTGCAAAATTGTAGCTTGTTCTCTCGTACACTCTAGCTCCATCTAACCCCTTATATTTCAAAATATGGAATTTTATAATTGATGGAAGGTTCAATAAATACACAACGCTAATCCTCATCATCTTGAATTGATCACATTACACAATGATGGTTAACTCAAGTCGACTCTTTGCATCGAAAACCACGAGAAAATATCTCGGTAATGTGTGTAAAATTCTCTAGGATGTGAATACAATCTAGAAAATTCAGTCTAGAGGGTAACACTAGTCATCCCTTCGGTAATTATGTTACTAATGCTCCTATTTTTCGGGTAGACATACCCATGGTTTTGCGCATGGATTTGTCACATGATTTTTGGGCACGATGGCTTTTTCCCATGGTATTTTTTAGATCCGATCAAGAGAACTATGGTTATGCTCTAATACAAGGTTAGTGGATTATGGTTTATTAATGCTTCGACATGTATATATATATATGTATTTTAAAATTAAAAGGAATATAATGAAAAATTAATCTAGTATGCCTAGTTTTGGGATCTAGGGTATATTTGTTTTATGTTCTCGCCATTGTATATTTTTTTCTATTTTAAGAATTATTTTGCAGTTAATTTTTGTACAGGGTTAAAACCTTCACTAATACATTGATAACTTGCATTATAACACCTATTTTTAACTAGGTACCTACGTTACCTTGATTTTAGCCTAAAATATCTGTCAACTATGCTCCAAATGATCCTAAACTTTATCCTCTATACTTGTAAACATCTCCCAATCCTATATATTATCTGAAACTTCATGTGAGGCCTATGATAATCATTTCAAGGCCTCCAAAATTGTTAACATAAATTCCAAAGCAATCACTTTCTTAGTTTAATCCATGGGTAGACACTTAGGTTGGCATCTTAAGTTGAATGCCATCAACAATTGAATCCATAGTTGAGTCCTTATAAAAACTCCTCTTTAAACCAATAGGATTTTGAGGGCTACCACAAACAGGTTGAAATCACTTTCAATATCATGAGACAACATGACCAATAGGAAATGTCATTCTCTAGGCATAATAATGTGAATATATGGAAATACAAATCGAAATGGCATAGCGCCATCCTAGGTATGTACTATGTTTAAGTAAATATATGTAACAAGACAATGTGGTTGTAGAAAAATGGAAAAATTCTCTATTGTCATGCAAGTGCTATAAAGGAAACCAGTGACATGATAAGCATGTACTTGAACAAGGAAGTCTCGTTAATGCACAGATAGTATGGGATGGGGTTTGAAGTGAAACCTACTATAAAAAAATAAAGAATATATATTGTGCGTGTGTGTGTGTGTGTGTGTGTGAGAGAGAGAGAGAGAGAGAGAGTGTGTGTGTGTATATATATATATATATACACACACACACTCTCTCTCTCTCTCCCTCTCTCTCTCTCTCTCACACACACACACACTTCTGTTATGACCTTTCTTGAAAAACTTATAATCAAATTTATTTCAAGAAAAAAATCTAGTAAGTGAGTATACATTGAGGGGTATTTGGTGATGGATTCTACAGAAGACTAATAATAGACATAAAATTTTATAAATCATCAAAGGACCCAGGTTCCAAAGTTAATGTGTTTGAGGCATATTAGCCACGTTTTAATGCATAATATAATAAATTGTTATGGGAGGATAGGCTATAACAAATAAATATGTGAGATCAAGTGGAAGAAAAATTTATGACCCACATTAATGGGAATATAATTCCTAGTGTAAGGTGATATTCTAAGAGAGAAACCTATTTGATGAAAAACGAAAAAAAATATATAAAAAGTGTAAATTTGAATCTATATATATTTTCAAGAGCAAGACCTTTTTTTCTTAAAAGAAATGGAATTATGCTAGTAGCATGAATTCTTGAATAAGGATTATGAGAACTTAACTTGTGTAAATCAGAGAGAATAAATACACTATTAGTATTTCAATTAGATGAAAAAAGGGTCATTTTGGTCCAAGTGGATCAAAATTAGAAGAGCACAAAGTATATACGCATAACAAGGTGTATAGAAGACATTGGAAGGTATGTCAATACAAATAGAAAATGACTCAAAAATGGGTCGATAACCAAGAAGCATATAAATAAAATGTAGAAAAAACCATCATGTACTCAAAAAGAGTCTTCTTGAGCTTGCTTAATGTTAACATTGTCACAATTTGGACATTCTTATCAAGGGAAACATATAGTAACAACACAACTCAGGTGTGAGCATGCTACACGTTATAACTTATGGCAGTAAATAAAACGTCATGATTTTCATAGAGAGGCTTGGTCTGTAGGAATGATAATATTTATGGAAGAGATTATAATATTCATACCTAGGGAATATATAAGTACTTATGGAAATTCCAAAAGAAACCTTTTGGTGACCTCCCTGATTGAGCAATCTCAAAAATTATTTTTTTATAGTCTAAAAAATTTACATTCAAATATTTGAATAACCTAAAAATTTTTGGTACAAAGTGTGGCCAGTGAGAAAAGAAGCATGAGAAAATAGGTAATTGTGTGATACCTTAGAGTTACTAGCTAAAAAAATCTTGTAAAACCAAAGAAAGTGTTGGTAAGCTAGGAATTAAAATATCATAGTAATTGAAAATTGATTTCAAAAGTATCAACTCAAGTGAAACTTTTTGAGACTATAAAATTAAAAAATATATCGATAATTGCATTTTGGTTGCCCCAGGAGACCATAAAAGAAAAAAATCACTTAGGAATAATGTGAAAAAGATTAAAAAAATGTCATATTTACAAAAAAAATTCAAGGCTAAAATCAACATTGAAAACATGTAATTCCTAAAAGGGAAACTACAATGAACTTTTTAAAGGGGAAAAAATCCTTAATTAGCATAGACTTGAATGATGAAATGGTGCTCATATTTGAAGTGATTAAATATTAGTAGTTGATTTATTGGAAATTTCCCTAACTAGTTTATTTTATAGTATTTTCTATAAAGAAAGATTTTAAGTTTTGGACATTAACTAAGTATAGCCCAAGTAAGGGTAGTATATATTACCAATAAATAAATAAATTATATAGTACGTTGAAATAGGGTGTTTTGATAGTGTCCCTTGCAAGTGGATAAACCTAGTTAAACAAGGCATCATCCAAAAACTAATACTTACAAACAGTGAGGTGGAACTAGCCTATCATAATATAAAGTAGAATAATGTTTTGAGAAATGGAATTCAACCATTTACAATATTTAACATGGGTAGAAATGTTTAGATGTGTCTTCCTGAATAAACCCATTAAAGAGCGTCCAAGGATTCTACAAGTGCATTAAAAAGACGTATTGCGAAACTCGTTTACAGGGAGGCGAGTAACATTTTAGGAGTAACCACACAAGTATACTCGAGAGCAGAAGAGCCATATGAATTATAAGAGAAAAAGTTGAAAAAGGATCATGAGATTCACAATGTCCATAACAAAGTGTGAAAAAAGGTGCAGACATTATGCCATGGTTTCCTTATGTAATTGTGATAAAGAAACCAAGACTTTATTAGTATGATATACGAATTGTGACATTAGCTAGTAAATATAATCAATTGTCAAACAAATCTAGGCAAGGGAAAATTATTATTATACCTATAGAGTGTTGCCCCAAGTGCCATCTAGTATACCTTTCGATCAGAATTGCATGTACCTAGTCAAATTCACTCCAACTCGAATTAATAGTAAAATGAAAGGAGTAGGGTTATCAAGAACATGTGGACAAAATGGAAATGAGTATCCATGGAGAGTTATAGAAAAAAAAAGGATTAACACAGTAAAGCACTTGAACATACATCGATCCTATTCAAAGGCTTATGCTTGTATTTGTATTCATGAGATGGTTAAAGGCTTGGTCCATGAGCAGGAATGACCAAATCCTAATCATAAGAAAGCTAAACGTTAAACCATAGTGTATTATGGCCTAAAACAAAAATTACGTTGTAAACTGAATAATGATGAAGGAAAACAATAATAAATAATTATGTTGGTTTTATTGAAGGATTACCACTAGGATAGAAAGGGTAAATTACCTGAACCTGGAAAACCCTCATCAAGAGGATGCCTATAGGAAACACCATTATTCACATAGTACCTGAGCATAGAACAATTTTTTCAAGAAACACTTGAAACAATATTAAGTTTAGAAACGATAGGTAGGTGATGGGGAATAAATGGTGTGCTTGAAGAAGAGGGAATTGAGGATGGCCCCTGAAACTAGGTTAGCAAAAAAAGATTAGCATTAGTAGGGTAATCTCATAGTAATGGAGGTTGGGAGAGTATTCACATTACTATAAGGGCAGTACTTAATACTAAACTTACACATCATAAGAAATGTGATTATTTAAACCAAAAACCAAAACATAATAGAGAAGGGAAAAGTAGAAATAAACAAGAAGAAAATATGACCCTACGGAATATTACTCACCACATTGGTCGCATGGCGCTGAGATTTACCTTCATAAAAAGATAAAGGATTTTTGTGTGGAAAGAAAATAGAGCCACACCTAGTTTAATAGTAAGGCAAGGAGTGGATAAGCCAAAACCTTTATATTAGAGCCAGATGATAGTTCATTTATGTGTAAAGGGAAAAAGAAAAAATGAATTGGGGATAATTAATTTCCTCGAGTGAAAACCCTAAGTAGATATTTTCATTGATTCACTATGAAAAATTTGGACCATGTTTTACCATTCCACACTGTTGTCATGTGAATTCATGGGATGACTGTTAGTTTATACCAATGTAATAGGTTAATTTGGAAAGAACATGAGCGACCTCACATATAGCCAGTCGTACCACCATTTAGAATTAATAGTTATTCCATTTTCACATCAATTTAATGAGTTGAGGAAGGAATGTGCCATTATGGGAAGAGGAATATTATATTAAGGTGTCTTATTATAAAACTTTCATTCAAAGGATAAAGTAACCTAGATCTAGGTTCATAATAGGGGAAAGGGGTGGAATCTGTCATTACATATATGAGAAAGAAAATATGTATAAATTCATATGAGGCACAAAGGACATATTTGAGAACAAATCAAGGATTACTTAGTGCTTGGCTTGGGGAAACCAAGGTGTGTAAGAGGTAAAACATAAAAATAAAGGAAATTATGTACCAAATCAATTGAAATTTTGAACCATGGATCTGAAATATTGGTCAAGGACTAATGGACAAATGTTAAATTCAAAATTGTGAATGAAGAAAATATGTTTCTTGGGTACCGAAAATTAGCAACATAGTATATGAGCATATCTAAATATGAATTAGTAAACCACTTGAGTAGATACTGTATAAGTAAATAATCATGAACCATAAGCAAAAAATCTATAAACATGAACATGAGATTATCAACACATCAAGATACAATCACAAATAGGGACATCAGATGTAAGGTGGAAACCCAAAGGGTAGAAGCCATTGTTGGTAGATAGTATCCATCACCTTATTTTCATATTGTAAGGTATTATTTTACATATAAATCATTGGACACCAACAACTTCCAAGCCACAACTTCATGATCATGGAAGCTACTACTCACTCTAGGCCACTACCTATATGAACTTTTAAATCCATCCCCTACAGGAAGCGACAAATATCTCAACTTTATATGCCACCACCTGCTGGAAGACACCACTCCCAATAATTGTCTCCTAACTACCACTCCCAATTTACCATTCCACTACATGAAGGATGTAGCTACACATTGAATACACAAGCCACCACTTGCTTGCAAAGCCATCACTGCTGACATTGTTGGACCAAACCTTAAAGCTTCTTTGTGGACCACATTTCAAAAAATTTCATATTGGATTCACTCTACAAACTCGTACAAACATCATGGGCCTCATTTCATCCCATTTTTATACTAGACCCATGAAAAAAATAATATCATCAACAACCAAATCAAACCACAACACAACCCTGTCCAACACAATTTATTTCTACAATCCGAACTTAGCAAATACATTAGCTTAATACAATCAAATATGCTCATCAAAAGTAAAACTCAATAACTCCGCAAAAACACATAATATCCATCACTAACATAGTCAAGTAGGCATACAAAAATCTTACACTAAAGCTACCACAATATTCTCTCCAATAAAACCCTTGTAATATAAACACATCAACAATCTAAACTATGATCCGAAGTCTCTACTACAGTAGCTACAAGAATATCTATTCTCTCCACATTAATAGAAAATTGGAGCCACAATATGAAACAAAAGTATAGGTCTATTGAAGCTCCATCATCCTCTAAAATTTTCTCCAAAACTAAGCTCTGATCTGCTCTCTAATTCTACAAAAAAGTAGCTTACTCTCTCATACACTCTCATTCCATTTAACCCCTTCTAATTCACACTTTGGAATTTTATAATTTATGGAACATGAAATAAATACACAACACCAATCCTCATCATCTTCACTTGATCACCTTCTACAATGATGGTTAACTCAATTTGACTCTCTCCACTAAAATCCATGGGAAAATACCCACCTAAATGCTTCTAGAATTCACTTAGATGCACATAAAATTTGAAAAGATGACTCTAGAAAGGGTAAAAAGGGTCATCCCTTCGGGAAGTATGTTACTATTTCTCTTAATAAATTGAGAACCCATAAGTAAATTTGAAAAAAATTGATTCCTCATCCAAGGAGTACCCATGTTTCATACTTTTGATGGAACTTGCTACATGAAAAATTAGAAATACATGAAAAACGTGACTGAAAACATGTTTCTTCATGTATTTATCATTTTTTGTGTAGCACGGTCCATCAAAAGTATGAAATATGGGTAATCTTTGGATGAAGAATTAGATTTTTCATCCAATGAGTACTTCCACTAGAAATTTGAGTAAAACCTTAGGGAGATAAGTCAAAAATACAAGTTGAAAAATTAGTTTATTATTTTACTATTTTTTAATCTTTTTACTTTTTTACCCCAGAAATGGTGAATCATCCCCCTGATCCATATTTATGCAGGAATGCAACAGAATAAACATATAACCATAAATATAGAGATGCGGTGGAAATAACACTTCATTTCATTAATATCAAAGAACTGAAATTTTCTTACAGACAGAATGGAAATAAAACTAGCTAGGGCACTGGTAGCTATCTCTGAGAAGAGATGTGGCGGCTACAGGCCTCTGAACTGAGTTACAATGAGGCTCGAGGGCCTATTTATTATTTAGAAAACAATGGAGAATCCTAAACATCCAAAAACCTAACCCTAGGAGATGAAGCGCCAAAACTATGGGCCCCGTTTGGGTAAATTGGTGTTTCAACTTCCTAGGGACGTACCTTGGCATACTATCTCCATTTGACACACATGATACATCATTAGAAAGCTCTGTCCGAGGAATCAAATTTTTCCACGAATATCATTCCGGAACGGAATGATATTTGCTGGAGGCGCGATGCCCAGAAAACGTCGTTTAGGGCCTCAAAACGGCTCCAGAAGTTCAGGACCCAAAAAACTGCTAAAAATAGTAAATTATGCCGAAACTGAAAAACTGAAAGAGACAATGGTGGGGGCCCAAGTGGAATAGGCAGGTGGCCACCAATATCCACCTAGATCATTCCTCCCCCCTTAGGAAGCAATGGTCCCCATTGCGTTAAGTTCCTCCATGAGATGAGGAAATTTCCGCTGAACTTGGTCCCTGGTGAACCACTTTCCTTGGTGCAGGAGTTGGCCAGCTTTGACAACCCGATACAGTTGGATCCTCTGTTGGCGAGTGTTCTTAATTTGCATGTCCATGATAAAATCTATGGTATTTGTCTCATAGTGCAACCTGGGGTTTAACTCAGTTGGTGTGAGTTGTTCTGCAATGTCCGAGGTGTCCAGTAGAGGTTGGAAGTAAGGACGAAGGCGATCCACATTGAAGACTGGGTGCAGACCAAGGAATGGTGGAATACTGAGCTCGAAGGCATTGTTCCCTACAGCCTTGGTGATGGTGTACGGCCCGTATCGGAGCGGGCGAAGCTTGCGGTGGGGTCCAGTGAGGCGCTCCTTCTGCAAATGTAGCCATACTTTGTCGCCCACCTGGAAGTTGTGTGGCACCCGGTGTTGATCATAGCGCTACTTGTACTTCTCATTGGCTCTGTCCAATATATCATGAACCTATTGGCGGATGTGTTGAATGCGCTCGATGAAGCTATTTGCTTTGTCAACTTCACACTGGACATGAGCTGAATCGGCTTGAGCAGCTGCAAATGGCATGGCTACGTCAATGGGACATAGTGGCTAGAATCCCAAGCCCACCTGAAAGGGGCTATGGCCAATTGAACTGTGAAGAGCCCTATTATAACTATGTTGTACATAGGGGAGGCTCTCGTCCCATGTGCGTGGATGCTTTGAATTGTACATGCGCAGAATGTGTACAATAATTCTATTAATGACCTCTGTCTGGCCATCTGTTTGGGGATGGAAAGTTGTGGACTTGGTGAGCTTTGTGTTCAACATTGACCAGAGGCTGGACCAAAATGTGCTAAGGAACCTGCTATCTCGATCTGATATGATAGAATATGGGATCCCAAAGTGCACCCACACTCGTTCAAAGAAGAGTTTAGCAGTGGCTTCTGCTGTGATATTCTTCTTACAAGCCGCCATAATGTCCATCTTCGAGAATCTGTCAACGACCACGAAAACACAGTCATTTCCATTCTTAGTAGAAGGCAAGCCCGACATGTAATCCATGGATATGGATTCCAAAGGTCGACTAGGGGTAGGTAGTGGAGTATATAGGCCTTGCTTCTTGATGGTCGGTTTGGCAATGGCACAAGCAGTGCAGGATCTGATGTGCTTCTTGACATCCTTTCGAAGGTTCGGCCAATAGAAATACTGTAGTACTGCCACTGCTGAATCTCCCAAAATGTCCACAGACTCGATCGTAGTGTGCTTCCCATATCATCTTGGCACCTCGCTGAAGGAACACAAAGGTGTCCTGTGTGACTTATTCTTTCATCTGAGGTGAAAATCTGGAACTTGCGTACTCCCCCAAGAGTGCCTTGTAAGTGTGGCCGACTCTCGGGTCACTCTAATAGAGAAGAACAATCAAAAGTCTCGTGCCCACAAGAGTTGAGCATGGTGTGAGTGCCACGCACGTGGCCTGGCCGAGGCCGTAAACATTATTTAGCAATTTCCTTGTGCTCTGATGTTCAAATGAAATCACAGGTGTATGTGGACCACTTCTGATGGCGATCATTCTGCAACTTCCCTTGTGTCTGTATGAACTGCAGGGGCCAGTGGTTTGTGTGGATGATTGTTTCCTTCCCCAAAATGTAATGCTTCCATTGTCAACAGGCTTGCACAAAGGAATACATTTCTTTGTCATAGGTGGGATACTTGCGAACTGTCTCAGACAATGTCTCACTGTGATATGCCACTGGATTTCCCTGTTGAGTAATAACTACCCCAATAGCCTAGTCAGAGGCATCTGTCTCGATCTCAAATAGCTGTTGCAAGTCTGGTAATGTGAGCACTGGGGCAGAACATAGGTGATTTTTCAATTCTGTGAATGCCTTCTATTGAGGTTCTGACCAAAAGAATTTTGCTCTCGCTCGTCCCTTGGTGACTTGACTCAAGGGCCAAGTGATATGAGAGAATCCCAACACGAACCTACGGTAGAAATTAGCAAGACCCAGAAAGCTACGAAGCTCTGTTATAGTGGTTGGGGCTGGCCAATCCCAAATGACTTGGATCTTGGTTGGATCCACATATCATACACCCCCCCTTTCATCAATAATGTATCCCGGATACGAGCACCGGTCATACACCAAACGTGCACTTCTCCAAATTGGCACACAACTTGTGTTGTCGCAGTGTTTGGAGGACCTGTCGGATGTGGTGAAGGTGCTCTTCCCAAGTCTTGTTGAAGATCAGAATGTCATCCAAGTACACCACTAAAAATGAGTTAGTGAATGGCCGCAAGATGTCGTCCATCATCCTCATGAAGGTTGCGGGAGCATTCTTCAACCCGAAAGGCATGACTAGCCATTCAAAAAGGCCTTCCTTGGCTTTGAAGGCAGTCTTCTACACATCAGAGGGTTAAATTGGTACCTGGTGATACCCAGACTTCAGTTCAATCTTGCTGAAATATTTTTCACCTTTGAGTTGGTCCAGAAGGTCATCAATCCATGGGATTGGGTACCTATTCTAGACAGTGATCTTGTTCAGCGCCCGATAGTCAATACAAAGTCTCCACATCCCATCCTTCTTCTGTACCAACACAATCGGGCTCCCACAGGGCGATGAACTTGGTCTGATGTGACCTTTCTGCAACAGCTCCTAAATCTGCCTCCTGATTTCATCATTCTCCAGAACAGAGTGCCGATAGATCGGTCCATTGGGTGGCGACACACCTCGGGTCAGATCAATCGGGTGCTTGACCTGACAGTGTAGAGGAACCCCTGTGGGTGAGGTGAAGATGTCCCCATACTCCTCCACAACCTTATCCATTTGTTGTTGTCGTGCAGAGGAGCCCTATTTGGAGGTCGTGGCCACAGTCTTCTTCTTGCCCTGGGGACGGATCATCAAGAAAATGAATTTCCTGGTTTGGGAAATGAGCTTACTTCATTGTTTTACAGTAACCAAAGAGATAGTCGCAGGAGGTGGTACCTCTGGTATCCTGTACAACTTATTTCCCAAAGTAACAATGACAGCACGAGTTCGAGACTCATACACAGCGTGGCGCTTCCACAAGTATGGTTGTTCTAATAATACATCAGAAACATCAATAGGAGCAACATCACATAATACCTCATCCGTGAAGGGCTTGATGCTATAGGGAAGGTGGCACTGCTGGCTGACGCAGAGATCTCGTCCTTGGTGAAGCCACCTGATGGTGTATGGATGTGGGTGAGCTGTGGTCGGCAAGCCCAACCGCTTCACGACATCTACTGAAATGAGTTTCTTTTGGCTCCCATTGTCGACAATGAACTGTACAGGGAAGCCCTTTACCCACATCTGGAAGTGGAATAGACGTTCCTCCTCCTCTGGATCTTCTGGTTCCTCCTTCTGGATCTTTGTAGTGGAAACAGTGGCATTGGGCTCCGCATCAATAATCTGTTTCCCTTTTTCATTCCCCTTTTCAGGTTCTGATTCGGAGTCAGAGCATGCATCTGACTCAGAAGCCCTCATCTCGGCCACTAGCGACTACTTGGCTCGACACTCACTTGTGTTGTGAGTGGAGCTTTTATGGAACTCACACCACTTTCCCGTGTCCTTCTTTGGCTTTGCGGTGCTGTTCTTTTCTTGTGGCTTTGACAAGTTGTCTTTAGCCACCATGCCTAGGCTCTCTCATTTGTTCTGCGGTTTGGAAGTACCTTTCCCTTGCTTTTGATTTGCAGATCCAAAGTCTCGCTTCTTCTGTTTGAATTTCTGCTCAATCTTGGCAGCATACCGGTATGCCGTACCAAGCGAAGAGATGTCGAGGAACTCCATTTCCTCCTGAATGTATCTGTGCAGACAACTGCGATACTTTAGCACCAAATGTTTCTCTGAATCTTTGATACCCAACTTTGTGCGCGGGGTATGGAACAGATTCGTCAGCTCGTGCACATCTTGATCCCTTTGTTGTCGCAGCGTGGTCCATTGTATGTACTTGTCCTCATAGCTCCCCACGGGATAGTACTGTTCCTTGACGGCATCTCGGAAAGAATTCCAAGTTGGTACGGCCGAGAACAGAGAGGGTTCTATCTGGTCCTTGTTCTCACAGTAGGTTTCCCACCAGTCCTTAACATGGGGGTAGCTTTGAGGAGTGCAAAAATAATCTTCTCCCGGTCTGAAAAGTCATGAACAGAGAAATATCCTTCTAATAGATTCAACCATCTATCTACGGCATCTACGTCTATTTGACCCTCAAATATGGGAATGTCAAAATTTACTTGTACCTTAAAAGGAGTCACACCTCCAGAGTGGCTGCTGGATGCAGATGCACCGACGGTGGGGAGCCGTTGAAGGATCTGAACAAAGTTATCCATCATCACGTTCCTTTGTTTTTTGATGGCCTCCTCAAGCAATATTTTGATAGGATCTCCTGCTCCCTCATCTTTCTTTTCGTCCCCCATGGGTGTCCGTGGAGGTTTGTGAGGCTGATCTTGCAAAGGTTCCATAAGATCAAGCCCTAGCTCCTTATACCCCGACCTCGTTGGGGACATGCAAAGAAGGATAAGAAAAAAGCAGACCGCTCTGATACCACTGATCCGGATTTATGCAGGAACGCAACAGAATAAACATATAACCATAAATACAGAGATGCAGCGGAAATAGCACTTCATTTCATTAATATCAAAGAATTGAAATTTGCTTACAGACAGAATTGAAATAAAACTAGCTAGGGCGCTGGTAGCTATCTCTGAGAAGAGATGTGGTGGCTACAGGCCTATGAAATGAGTTACAATGAGGCTCAAGGGCCTATTTATTATTGAGAAAATAATGGAGAATCCTAAACATCCAAAAACCTAACCCTAGGAGATGAAACGCCAAAACTATGGGCCTCGTTTGGGTAAATTGGTGTTTCAACTTCCCAGGGACGTAACTTTTGCATACTATCTTCGTTTGATGCACATGATACATCATTAGAAAGCTCTATCCGAGGACTACAACTTTCGCCTGCAAGTATCATTTTGAAATGGAATGATATTTTCTGGAGGCGCGATGCCCAAAAAACGTCGTTTAGGGCCTCAAAATGGCTCCAGAAGTTCAGGACCTGAAAAACTGCTAAAAATGGTAAATTATGCCGAAACTGAAAAACCGAAAGAGAAAATGGTGGGGGCCCAAGTGGAATAGGTGGGTGGCTATCAATATCCACCTAGATCACCCTTACAATTGACATAATCGTCTTGAATCCTATTGGTTCTTATAAAGCTTATCCTGGTTATACATTTATCTTAGGAGGCCCATTTTAGACCTTGAAATTTCTCTAATGTTTGTTATAACATTGGTTGCCCATTGGAGAAGACCTATGTTACCTTGATTTCAACCCAAAATTTTAGAAAATAGTGCTCCAACTCCACCTAAACCTGATCCTTTGTACCTACAAATATCTACCAATCTTATAAATTCTAAACAAACTCATGCCAAGAATGTGGTCATCATGTCAAGGCCTCCCACCTTATTGACATTAATGACAACACAATCACCTCCTTTGTTCAATCCTTAGGTAAAAATGTAGGTTCTCTTCCTACATTTAATTCCATCAACAATTGATTCCACAGTTGAGTCCTTATACAAAATCCTATGTAAATAAATAGGATCATGAGGGCCACCACAAAAAGGTTGAAATCAATGCCAACACCATGTGACAATAAGTCCAATAGGAAATTCCATCCACTAGACATATTAATGTGAATAGATGGAAATACAAATCGAAATGGCATTATGGAAACGTAAGTATGTACTAGGTATAAGTAAATATATGTAACAAGACATTGTGGTTGTAGAAAAATGACAACATTCTCTATTTTCATGAAAGTACCTATAACAAAAACACAGACATGATAAGCTTGTATTTGAACAAGGAAGTCTAACATAGAGATACTCTGAGATGGATTTTGAAATGTAAACCTTGTTAGCCCTCCGTAATTTGTAATATTGGCAAGAACAAATGGCAGTGGACAACATCAAACCACTTGGAGTCCAGGACCTAGCCTTCCTAGACTTAGAGAGGGCTCTCTTTGTTTTATCATTTATGATTTGATAATTGTAAATGTTTATATTAGGCTAGTTTTAGAAATTATGAGGGTTGTTTGATTGATTGATTGTATGGTTGGAAAGATAGGGTTAAAGAGGTTATTCCATTGGGAGATGGAGTCAAAGGTTGGAACGACACATCAAAATCAAGAGAAAATAATAGGGCAAGATAACTGTGCTAAATGGATCTTAAGAGTTGTATGAATTATGAGGTGAAAGAAACGGTAAGGTTCAGTAGTGACTAAAGAGATGTTAAGAATTATTTAATCAAACATCAACAAAAAACATTTAAATTTTAAATGTAGACATAATTAAGGTGCTCTGACAATGAATCTTAATCTAAAATTTCTGATTTACAATTCGATGAGCATATACACAAGAGAGAAAACAACGAAAACATTTAAACAAAGAAGAAACACGTCACCATTTTAACACAAATCAAGAATCCTATAAACGGTATTTGATTATCGATGTCCAACTCCAAGATTATAGTGCTCCAATAGTAGTTCTTACAATACAGGTGCTAAAATATCCAACCCTTGATAATGAGAATTCTAGCGGTATTTAACTAAAAACTAAGTCGGTTTTCCCTAATCTATTCTGGAAAAAATCATTTATTACAAGAAAGTAGAAAATGATAAGTGTGGCCATGCAATGCCTGATTTAGACATCACAGACAACAACCACCTCTGGAATTAATTATGGACAACTCTTCGTAGATCCAAACTCTTCAATGGCTCCTCGGAAGATCAAAGAGTAAGCTCTAAAGGTGACTGTGACAGTTTTAAAGAGGCAACCAATGGAGGCTCTGAAATTTGGCTTTGTTTTATAGAAAAAAATTTGATGGGTAATCAAATCTGGGCAGTGTTGGCCATTTTCATTTATTGATGCTGGTGCTGATGTGTTTTTATGCCCCTTCAGTCTTTGTTGTTATAGTCATAACAAGTCTACATGAAACGCCCTTTGCTGCTTGACTCGACCTATGGTGTGTTTTTTCTACTTGAGCCCTTCTGGTCGTGTTTCACCTTATTTCTCTGTAGAATGAGATTTAAATCAAATATTCCTGGTCATGGAGGGATGGCGGTTAGTGGACAAGGATGCGTGATGGAGGATGTAGCATGGTGTATTGGCAACAGACATACAACGGCATCAGTTTGAGAGGATGGTGGGAACAATTTTTTGGATGGGGGTGAGGGTGGTAAGTGGTATTGCACGGGGGGGGGGGGGGGGTGGTGGGGAGTAATATTGAGCGTGACACATAGCCAGATGGGCGGTATGGGATATTGGCCATTCCAGACCTGCACCCCCTCATGATAAAGTTTGAATGTTGTGCGGAGGCAAAAACTAGATAACGACTGTCAGATGTAGGGAGAGGAGTGAAGAGGGAGGAAAGGTGGATGGAGATTAAAGGTTGAATGATATAATACACGAGTGGGGTGCAACACAAGCCCTTTGCTACCTGGATCCTTCATTTTGTGTTTTAATTATTTTTCTAACTAAACAGCGCAAAAACACATTTACCAGGACTTGAAATCTCATAGGCTCTATTTCTGAAGCCGCATCGCATCTGTGCTAATCACTGTACTTCGCATGTCTCAGTTTATAACCTTTACCTTTTAATTTATTCATTTAAAATTTTTATCTGTGATTGGGTCCCACCACATTTCACATCACACTTCACCAATTATAACACTTACCTCTGTGATTTATTCATTAAAATATTACGATGTGTGGTATGCAGGCAAGAGCCACGTCATCGGCCATATCACCTGCCACGTCGTCTACCACGTCACCTGCCGCGTCACCTCATGTTGCAGATCAGTGAATTTAACATTTTTCCTTCGCACTTGGCTTTTAAAATTTGTGATTTTTGATCTATGCTCGGGTCTCACCGCATCGCATATCTCACATTAGTGATTTTAACTTTTACCCTTCCGTGGAAATATTTTGACACTTGCAATGCTTGATTGCGATTGTATCTCATCGCAAAAAATTTAGCATTGCGGGCATTTATATGTAAGTTGTAAAAGGTGCGAAGTGCGCCATGCGATGCGCTAACCTTTGACAAGTGCGAAAAGGTGGAAGGTAAGGAAAATATGAAGTTTCAAAGGTTTATATGTGGGTTTTGGTAATGTACGAAGGTTGTATGGTTCTTACCAAATTGCATCGATGACATTTCATGTTTTGGTGATGAACTAAGAGGAGACAGTTGAAACTTGTGCGATACGAAGTGCGGGCAAGGGGTAAAGCTTAATGGTATGCAGTTGTTTGATGAGAAGGCATAGCTTATAACCATATAATTTATGACTTTAGTATCAGTGGGTTTTATAAGGCCGTGAGTCCAAAAAAGGTCTTGGGTATTAAATGATATTTCAGAGCATTGAAGTTTAGGATGTGGGAAAATGGGGGATAAGGAGGGTGAATGAAATGAAATGAGGACAGGAATGAGGTTCTAATAACCATTACCTTATCAGCAACATTTTTTTCTCCTTTCCTCTGATCTATATGGAAAATTTACCCATTTGATGCTTTTTGACAGTCAGGGTCTCCCTTTCTTTTCCATATAATAAATGATAACCATAGGATATTATTTTAAGCATATAAAAATTCTAATCAGTGATTATTCACCTTGTGATACTGTAAACTATAGGAGTCTAAAAATGGCTCCAATTGGGGATGGAAACTCCTTCAAGAGGTGTCAAGAACACTGAATACTAGTAGCCTAATCCATTGGGTTATTCCTGCAACTTGTATCTTGATCTGTCAGGCAACTTAGTTAATGGAAACTAGCTTATTGTTTCCCTTGACTTTGACTGATAAAAATAGACTACATGCTTGGCCAGTTAGCTTATTAGCATACTGAAATATGAACTGAAACTACAATTTAACTTATCCACTACAATCTATCGAGCTAAACATATTGTTGCACCTTGAAAAATTGAATGATGAGACTAGAACTATGCTAAAACTAAACTATGAAACACACTGTTATGAAAATAAAAAGTAATATAAAACTAAGATTTGTAATATGCTCAGAGTGTTGAAATTATTTGCACACATACCTACCCTAATCTAACTTGGAGGTGATATATACGCTAAGACAACTCCTTTCTCCAATGAAACTAATCAAGTAAATGACTACATGATTGATTCTTGTTCACCTTTTTGAGTATGCTGAAAAATCAAAAGGGCGACTCCCATTTTACTTGCCTTTGAATAGCAGTACTCAAATTTTTCCTTAAACTCTGCAAAAAACCCTTCCTAGCATGGCATACTTCTTCCTTAGATGATTCTAAGAAACTAACAAAAGGATCTTGGAACAATACTTGGCCCTGATGATTTAAATAACATACTTCATTTAGGGCTGCTCCTTGTTCCACTTTGTCATGCTCAGGATCCTTCTAAAAGAGAATATCTACATATTATTCATGCTCATCTAACATTACATCCTCATTATATACCACTATGTTGTCCTCAAGAAAATCTAATATTACTTGATTTAGTTGGCTTAATTATGTTGCAAGGCCATCATTCTAATGCATAGGAGCACTTTATGGCAATAGGCCTTCTTGATAAGGTAGAAAAACATTGGTATCAATCTGTTCTTATGTTCCTTCATGAGGGAATGCATCAGTACATAATTCAACAGTAGAGAAAATAGACATAATCTCTTCATTACATAAAAATTTAGAGGTTGGCTGGATGCTTAGAATCTAATTGATTTCTTCTTCAGTTAAAGGAGGAGGGAGTCTTTGCTTTCTTTGGATTGAACAAAAATTGTTTTCTTTCTCTTGTGAAGACTAATAATGAGGCTGAATGTCTTCTTTAGCCTCACACAAAAGAGGAGATGAATTATCATTTATCCTCACAGAGAAATCTTGTAGATCTTTTTTCATTTCCTGATTACTTTCATTTTCAACTAACTTCTCTTGGTTGTCATGATAGTTAACTTGAGAATGAAATTCATGAATTTCTTCTAAGATATCCTCAAGATGAAAATTTCCTAAATCTTCATCAATATTTACAAGGTATTGTATGAGATACTTAGAATGGTCACAACAATTTTCAGCTAATGATAAAGATGGAGAATTTTTTTTATAATGCTCATAAAACAGCTTGTGGAAATATTTTAAAGAAAACAAACTACCAAGATTCAAACCTTCATACCACTCCCTTGCTCTCCCCTCTAATTTTTCCATGAAAATCTTCATGAGGCAATCCTCATGCCATTCGACCTTCAACTTCCATGAGTTTATATGAAATTTAATGAGATTTAATGAAGCATCATCAACATTTTCATCTTGAAAAATAGGAAGATTTCTTTGCCAATTTACCTAAGGCATTTTGTGTGGGAATCTAGGAATGTGATATCTGTTCATTAGAGCATACCTGCATTGTATTCTTCGATTCATCTTGTCAATCATTCAGAGAGTGGGGTCCCTATATATTCACAACCAATCTGGATTCTTCTACCGGTGCAGTCTTTAGGTCAATTGAAAACTGTGGAGTCGCTAGGTGGATGATTTCAATTTTTTGGTTTCTGGATGTTGTCCAGCATCAGCAACTAGATACCAACCTTGGAACATACTTGAATCATACAATATTTTGACTGGGGTTTCTGAGTTCTGATGAAATATCAACCTTTTTCAATAACCCATTCCCTAGTGGAGTCTCCATTATGTTAGCCCTCCATAATTTGTAAGATTGACAAGAAAAAATGGCAGAGGATAACATCAAGCGACTTGGAGTCCAAGACCTAACCTTCCTAGACTTAGAGAGGGCACTCCCTATTTTATGATTTATGATTTTATAATTATAAATGTTGATATTAGGCTAGTTATAGAAATTATTAGGGTTAATTGTTTGATTGATTGTGTGGTTAGATAGATAGGGCTGCAGAGGCTATTCCATTGGGCGATGGAGTCAAAGCCTAGAATGACACATCGAAATCAAGAGAAAATGACAGGGCAAGCTAACTGTGCTAAATGGATCTTAAGAGCTGTATGAATTATGAGGTGAAAGAAATAGTAATGTTCAGTAGTGACTAAAGAGTAGTTAAGAATTCTTTAATCAGACTTCAGCAGAAAATGTTCAGATTGTAAATGCAGATAGAATTAAGGCACTCCGAAAATGAATCTTAATCTAAAATTTCTGATTTACAATTAGATGAGAAAATACATGAAAGAGAAAACAATAGAAACATTTAAACAAAGAAGAAACATAACACCATTTTAACACAGCTCAAGAATCTTGTAAATGGTCTTTTATTATCAATGTCCAGCTCTAAGATTATAGTGCTCAAATAGTAGTTCTTACAATATAGGTGCTAAAATATCCAACCCTTGATAATGAGAATTCTAGTAGTATTTTACTAACAACTAAGTCGGTTTTCCCTAATCAATTCTGGAAAAATTCATTTATTACAAACAAGCAGAAAATGACAAGTGTGGCCATGCAATGCCTGATTCATACATCACTGACAACAACCACCTCTGGAATTAATTCTGGACAACTATTCGTTGATCCAAACACTTCAATGGCTCCTCAGAAGGTCAAAAAGTAACCTCTGAAGGTGACTTTGATGGTTTCAAAGAGGAAACCAATGGAGGCTTCGACATCTAGCTTTGTTTTACATAAAGACATGTGTTGGGTAATCAAATCTGCGAAGTGCTAGCCATTTTCATTTATTGATTCTGGTGCTGATGTGTTTTGTTTCCCCTTCAATATCTATTGTTATAATCATAACAAGTTTGCATGAAACGCCTTTTGCTGCCCCACTCGACCTGTGGTGTATTTTTTCTACTTGAGATCTTTTGGCCATGTTTCATCTTATTTCTCCATAGGATGAGTTTCAAATCCAATATGCTTGGTCGTGGAGGGATGGCAGTTGGCGGACGGGGATGCATGATGCAGGATGTAGCATGGTGTATTAGCAATAGACATACAACGACCGTGGTTTGAGAGGGCGGTGGGAACAATTTTTTGGAGGGGGGGCTGAGGGTGGTAAGTAGTATTATACAGGGGGGTGCGGAGTAATCTTGAGCATGACAGATAGCTGGATGGGCAGTATGGGATACTTCCCATTCCAGACCCCTTCCCTCATGATAAAGTTTGAATGGTGCAGGGAGGTCAAAACTGGATAAGTGTCATCAGATGTAGGGAGAGGAGTGAAGAGAGAGGAAAGGTGGAGGGAGATTAAAGGTTGAATTATATAACACATGGGTGGGGCCCAACGTAAGCCATTTACTACCTATATTCTTCCTTTTGTGTTTTAATTCTTTTTCTAACTAAACTCGCAAAAACACATTTACCCAGACTTGAAATCTCATAGGCTTTATTTCTAAAGACGCATCCCATCCATGCTAGTCACCGCGCTTCACATGTCGTAGTTTCTAACCTTTACCTTTTCACTTATTCATTTAAAATTGTAATTTGTGATTGGGTCCCACCGCATCGCACATTGCACTTTGCCAATTATAACACTTAACTTCATGCTTTATTCATTAAAACATTATGATGTGTGGTATGCGGGCCAGAGCCACGTCATTGGCCACATTACCTGCCACATCACCTCATGTCGTAGATCGTTTAATTAACATTTTTCCTTCACACTTGTTTTATAAAATTTGTGTTTTGTGATCTACACTCAGGTCCCACCACGTCACATATCGCACGTCAGTGATTTTCAATTTTACCCTTCTGCGGAAATCCTTTGACACTTACAATGTGTGAGTGCGACTGCATCACATCACGAAAAATTTCACATTGTGGGCACTTATAAGTAAGCTGTAAATGGTGCAAAGTGCGCCATGCGATGTGCTAACTGTTGACAAGTGAAAAAAGGAGGAAGGTAAGGAAACTATGAATTTTCAAAGGTTTATATGCAATTTTTGGTAACGTACGAAGTTTGGATCGGTCCTACCAAATCACATCGACGACGTTTTATGTTTTGGTGATGAACTAAGAGGAGATGGTTGAAACTCCTAGGCTGTGAAGTGTGGGAAAGGGGTAAAGATTAATGGTATGCAGTTGTTCGATGGGCGGGCAAAGCTTATAACCAAATAATTTAGGACTTTAGTATAAGTGGGTTTTATAAGGTCATGATTCCAAAAAACGTCTTGGGATTTAAATGATATTTGAGAGCATTGAAGTTTAGGATGTGGGAAAATGGGGGATAAGGATGGTGAATGAAATGAAATGAGGGTAGGAATGACGTTTTTATCACCATTACCTTATCAACAACAAAATTTCTCCTTTCCTCTAAACTATAAGTCCAATTGATCCATTTGATGCTCTTTCACAATGAGGGTCTCCCTTTCTTCACCATATAATAAATGATAGCCATAGGATATTATTTTCAACATATAAAAAATCTAATCAATGATCATTCACCTTGTGATACTGTAAAATAAAGGAGTCTAACAAACCTACTATAAAGAAATGAAGTACACACCCACACACACACACACACACACTTATGTTATGACATTTCTTGAAACACTTATTATCAAACGTACTTGAAGACAAAAATCCATTAAGTGAATATGCCTTGAGGGTTTTTTGGTGTTGGATTCTGTAGAAGACCAATGGCAGACATAAACTTTAATCTGAAAGGGACCAAGGTTAAAAGATACTATCATGATAAATATTATAAATTATCAAAGAACCTAAGTTCCAACGTTAAAATGTTGGAGGCATATTGGAAAATATTTAATGCACAATATAGTAGGATGTTATGGCAGGATAAGTTGTAACAAATATATATGTGAGATCAATTTGAGGAAAAAGTTATAACCCACATTAACGGACACTATATCTCCTAGTGGAAGGTGATATTCTCAACTAGAGATAAACCTACTATAAACAAATCAAGTATACACACACATACACACTTATTTTATGACCTTTCTTGAAATAGTTATTATGAAATGAAAAAATTCTATTAAGTGAATATCCCTTGAGGGTTTTTTGGTGTTGGATTCTGTAGAAGACCAATGGCAGACATAAAATTGGTCAAGAACCTTGGTGATGCTAATATAATCTAAAAGGGACCAAGGTTAAAAGATACTATCATGATAAATTTACAAATTATCAAAGGACCTAAGTTCTAACGTTAAAGTTCTTGAGGCATATTGGCAATTATTTAATGCACAATATAGTAGGACATTATGGCAAGATAAGTTGTAACAAATAGATATGTGAGATCAATTTGATGAACAAGTTATGACCCACATTAACGAGAAGTATATCTCCTAGTGGAAGATGATATTCTCAACTAGAGATAAACCTTTTGTATGAAAAATAAAGTAAAATTATAAAATTTAGTGTAAAATTGAATTTGTATAGATTTTCAAGAGCAAGACTCTCTTGCCTTAAAATAAATTGAATTTATCTAGTAGTTTCAATTCTTGGATAAGTATTTTGAGAACATAATTGATGTAAATCATAGATAATAAAGACCCTATTAGTATTTTGATTAGTTTAGCATGGGTGAATTAGGTCTAGGTGGATCAAAATTAGAAGAAAACAAAGTATATACAAATAACAAGGTGTATACAAGACATTGGAATAGTATGTAAATACCAATATAAAATGACCTAAAAGGGGGTTGAGAAACCATAAGCATATAAATAAAGTGTAGAAAAAACCATTAAGTAGTAAAAAAGAGTCATATTGAGCATATTTAACCTTAATGTTGTCACAATTTGAACATTCTTATCAACGAAAATAGATACTAACAAAACAACTCAAGTGTGCGTATGCTGAGCATTGTAACTTATGGAAGTAAATAAAATGCCATGACTTTCATGAGCAGGGTTGGTCTATAGGACTTAAAATATTTATGGAAGAGATAATAAAACCCTACCTGGAAAATAGATAGGTATTGTTGTAAATTCTAAAAGAAATATTTTGGTGACCTCCCTGCTTGACGAATCTCAAATTTTTTTTTCTTGTAGTCTAAAATTTTTAATTTCAGATATTTGAATAACGTAAAAAATTGTGTCACAAAGTGTGGCATGTGAAGAAAGAAGCATGAAAGTATAGGAAACTGTGCGATACCTAAGAGTTCCTAGCTAAAATATTATTGTAAAAACCAAGAAAATGTTTCTAAGTTAGGAATAGAACATCACAGTAATTGTTGGTTAGGAGAAAATTAATCTCACAAGTAACAACTGAGGTGAAATTCTAGAGACAATAAAATTAAAAAAGAAAGAGATAAATGCATTTTGGTTGCCATAAGAGACCAGAAAAACACAAAAGAACTTAGGAATAGTGTGAAAAGGATTCAGAAAATGTCATATTTACAAAAAAAAATCAACGCTAAAATTAATATTGAAAACATCTAATTCCTAAAAGGGAAACTCCAAAAGATCTAGAAAAGGGGAAAATAATCCTTAGTTTTCAAATACTTGAAGGATGAAATGGTCCTCATATTTGTATGGGATTACCTAATAGTATTTTTGACTCATTAGGAATTTTAATAACTAGTTTATTTTATATTATTTTCCATAGAGAAAGAGTTAATTTTTTTTTGAAATTAAGATGACCATAAATATTGGTTTATAGAAATGATAGTTCATTAAATATTTATTTGCATGATGCAACAAGATAAATAGGAAGACGTCAATGGAATCTCCTAGAGTAGCCCAATGTAATTGATATTTTTTTTCTTTTCCTTTGAACGTCCCATAAAAAAAGTCAAAAGGTTATGGATGAGTGATGTATCGAATACCATGGAAGGAAAACTCTTAACCTAGTCTTGCTAGTTAATGTATTGTTTTCTAAAGAGAAAACATTAGAATATGTTTAAAATTGATGAAGATTAATGTACTAACATAATGTGCGTTGAGATATATGATATGCATAAGAATGCAAGGGGAGAGTCCTCATGGCTATACATGGAAGAAAAATGCATGTAATTTCCATCAACAACCTACAATACAAGATGAATTGAAAACTTGAGGGAGTGAGTTACGGGAAAATAATGGATCAAGTGTAGAAGGAATGCTTGCACGTTTTTAGTGTTACATTTGTTTTTCTATTTTTGAGTATAATCATGCTATTGTTTTTTGTTTTCCATGTATTCCTGTTGTGGACCCTTGGTTTTGAACTAAGAAAAAGTAGCAAATCGATGAAGATGGACATGGCTAAGTACTTGAATAGAGTATACAAAATATAGCAGCCATGAAAATGGAAGAAAAATGAGGGTATCCTAAACTTTAATCATGAATTACTGATGCATATATGATGTTATTAAATCAATAGTAGAGCATAGGAATTTTTCATGGTGTGATAGGTCACTAGTGACGACTTTCCATAAGAGGTAACATAAGTAATTGGTCCTTAAAATATTATTTCCACTATGTCAATGATATAAATGAAATTGGTATTTCCTTGGTTTGAAATTTGCAGTGAAATCATTTAACGAGGTTTGTATGATTTGGCATAGCCTTGGGATAAGTGTAGAAAATGACCTATTTCTACTTCTCATGTCTTATACATATGTTGCTAACACTTGTTTGGTGCATGTTAATGACCCTTGTTGGGTGTATATTGATGACCCTTTTTGGGTGCATGAATGAAAAATAATAGTGCATGTTTAGCATGGATGAGAACATGTTATAAATTAAATGTGAATTTTAGACAAGAGTGAATATTGTGCCAAATTTGAGCGATCGCTCAAAGTAAGTTTTCAATGGAGGAATTTAAACCCCCAAGAAGATATCTCAATAATGGAAAAGAAATGCAAGAGGAATTTATTTCACTTCTTCAGAAGTGATGAAATTGAGGAAACACAAAGGAAAATGTTTACTTCAAGGGGTGGGATATGTGATACCCTTGGTGTAGTTTCTTTTATAGACATGATTATTTTGTATTTAATTTTAAATATTTTTTGAATATTTGGTTGTGGGACCATCAATTGAATTGACGTATCTATATAAATAGTTTGATGATGGATAAATATTTTATTCCTTTTGGGAATATTATGGGAAGTGACACATGAGTGATGTGGGATTCCTTTCTGTCCAAGAACTTGTTAAGAGGTGAAGTCAAAATGGTCTACCTTCATGAATTTTCCTTCCCAAATTCTCCCAAAATTCCAAGGAAAAATATTGCCAGAAGGGAACCATGAGAATGGGAGAGAAAGCCTTATGTTGTGTAGAAATATAAGCTTAGCTAGAGAGAAATGATAAGTTGGGTAAGAAGATAAGAATACCTATAACGAGGGAGAAAGGAGTGATTTTGAAGGAAAATTATAAGAATGAGCTTAGTTAGAGAGAAATGTTAAGTTGAATAAAAGGAAAATATTTTTCTTATATTAAAAAAAAAAAAGCCTAGGAAAAATGACGATAAACCTTAAAAGATAGTTGTTCGTAAAAATATGTTGTGAAGAGAATTATTAAATATCACTGGGTGGATGTTAGGTCCCCATATTACAAGTTTATTCCTTTAATTTTATTAGTGTAGCCCCCTTATTGTTATTTTTGTGCCCCTGTAACCCCCATATTGTTATTATTGTTCCCTTACATTATTATTGTTAGGCTGGCTAGGATTATATTATGACCCCATGGACACCTATATATAGAAGGAGGTTTTGTCATTTGTATCATCCAATAATTGTTCACTTATGTAATATATTCGAGGTTTCCCCCTTGAATTGGTTGATTTCTAAGGCGTTGATCTCTCTTCTCTTCTATTTTTGGAGCTGGTTTCATAACATTTGGTATCAAAGCTTTGGACTATAGGGTTTTGCTGCTCCAAATAGGTCATCATGGAATTTTTGATATAACGTTTTTTCTACTAAGGTTCAGAAGCCAAAATTGTTACAGCATGAATCCGAAATCCAGAGGAACATCATGGAAAAATTTCAAATCTTGGTTTGCAACATTTTCAGAGATATGATCTGTGGAAGTTAGGTATTTTTGCAAGCCCTTGAATTTAACTTAAACATGTGATTGTGGAATTTTCGCAATAAAGTTTTTTCTACGAGGGTTCATAAGCTAAAATTTTGACAGAGAGAAACTGAAATCCTGAGGAACATCGTGGAAATATTTCAGAGCTTTATTCGCCAAATTTTTAGATATATGGTCTGTGGAAATTAGTGTTGTTTCAAGCTTTTGAATTTCATCTCAAAGAGGTGACCATGGGAAAATCATCATAACTCTCACTCTGGGAATCTGATTGGAATTCTGTAAAAATTGGCCGCAAGTAAATGGACTTCAGTTTCCTTTGTATCACATTCAGAGCCGAAGGAGGAAACAATGACATGTGGCATGCCTCACAAATTCTCTCTACTAAACTAGTCCATAATTAGGTCATTGTGGGAGATTGGGCATAACTTTGCCTTGAAGAATCCAAATCAGGTGAGACCTATGGCAATTGAAAGAAGCTACAGGGGGCTACTACAGAGAAAAATTTCAGATATTGAAGATCTGAAATAGCATAGATAATTTAGTTTCAATATCGAGCTCCTTAAAATCAATAAAAAGGTATGTATTTTTTAATCTAATTGCATCAGTCTTGTGTGAAAAATCAGTTTGAATTGATTACAAGGACATGTTTTAGAATAAATATCAGTATTCGGTTATAAAATTCCTCCTAAGAAGAATTAAACACCCATTAAGCCTTTGTAAGGCTCTACGATGACTCATGAAGATGAATAATTGCAACACGACATATCAAATTACAAAAGCAAGTGCACCAAATGTCGCTCTTGCAAAGAGCAACACAAAATGAAATGGTACCTTTGAAGAAAGGCATGGAAGCCAAGATGGATGGCATGGAAGTTGGCATGGAAGCTAATATGGATGACATGAAATACAACATGGAAAACATGAAGGTTTGACAAAGTTGATACAAGAAATGTTTCCTAATGCCGAAAATATAGTAGAGGAAACTCATGATGAGAACAAAATAAATGTTAATCGTGATTTCATAAAATCTAATGTTGGATGGAAGAACCACCATATTCCAAATATGGATATGAGGAAGTTTGATGGCAAGAATCCCATAACATGGATACTACAAATGGAGAAATATTTTGACCTCAATAATGTGCAAAACACACAAACGGTATGCATTGCAACTTTACATTTAGAAAAAAATACATTTGTACGGTATTGATAACTTTGCTCCCGTAAAAAAAAATTCACTTGGTCAATTTTTATGAAGGAAATGATAGCACATTATGAGGATACAAAGAGCAACACTTTCTTTATCCAAATGATAAATCTCAAACAAAAGGGTTCAGTGGTGGAGCACATTGAGGACTTAAAAAAATTGAATATAGGGGTAACTGATATTCTAGAGGAACACATGATTGATGTCTTCATAAGGAATTTAAAGGATAAAATCCAACATGAAGTTCGCGTTTGGGAACTTGATTCATTGGAGAAGGCATTAAGGTTGGCAAGGAAAATTTAATGTAATATTATGGCGACAAGGAAGCCTACCACTCACATCTATAAAGATGGAAGTATTGCTACTCCTAGACTTCCACAACCTACAAGGTTGACACCACAAAAATTGGAAGAAAAAAGAGCCAAAGAGATTTTCTATAGTTGTGATAGAAAATACACTAAGGGCCATAAGTGTGCTGAGAAAACATTATTTTACATAGAGTGTGAAGAGGAGGAATAAAATGAACAAGAAACTTCAAAAGAAGAGGATATACACCAGGAACCAACCCTAGAAGAAGAAGAAATGAGTTTTAACATATCGTGTAATGCATTGGCAGGAATTACCACTCCTCAAACTCTTAATATAGAAGGACATATCAAGAAGAGAAAGGTAATAGTGTTGATTGATTCAGGTAGCACCCATAATTTTATTCATTGTAAGGTAGCGAAGGAATTGAATTGTTTCCTATATCCAGCACCAGAATTTCAAGTGATGGTTGCAAATAGAGGAATTATAAATTTCTTTGGAAAATTCCATAATATCAAGCCAACCATGGGGGAATATGTATTTCATAGTCCAATCCTTTCCATTCCAATGGGAGGTACTAATGTTGTACTAGGAGTACAATGGTTACAATCTTTGGGGACAATAGCTTTTAATTTTCAAGAAATTTTCTTGAAATTTTTTTCGGAAGGAAAGGAAATCGAATTATGGGGTATCGCAGGGAAGCCGAGAAAGATAATAAGCTCTAATGTCATGACAAAGCTTCTGAAGGAATAACAATGAGGCATAATTGCACAATTATGCTCACTATAAGTTCGAACATAAAAATCTTCTATTTCTCTAGATCTCCAAAAAGTCTTGGACAATCATTCCAAGATGTTTGATACTCTCAAAGGACTCCCACCTATTCATGATCATGATCACGATATTCATTTTATTCCATGAAGTGTTCCTCCAAACATCAGGCCTTACAGATATCCTTATGTCCAAAAGAGAGAAATTGAATGTATGATTGTAGAAATGTTAGATGTTGTTATAATTCAACCTAGTCAAATTTCCTTCTCTGCTCCAGTAGTATTGGTGCACAAGAAGGATGGATCATGGCGCGTGTGTCCAGATTATAGGGAGCTCAATAAGCTCACTATTAAAGATAAATTTCGCATTCGTGTGATTGATGAATTATTGGAGGAATTACATTGCGCTATTTATTTTACCATATTGGATCTTCATTCAGGATATCATAAAATTAGAATGAAGGCTGAAGATATTTTGAAAACAACATTTCTAACTCATGAGGGTAATTATGAATTTTCAGTCATGCCTCTTGGCCTTACCAATGGACGTTCTACATTTCAAGGGTTGATGAATTCCATTTTCAAACCCTTAGAAAATTTGTGCTACTATTTTTTGATGACATACTAATCTACAGAAGGTCTTGGAAGGATCATGCTCAACATCTTGACAGGGTGCTCAAACTATTGGAGGAGAAACAATTATATGAAAAAAAATCCAAATGTTTCATTGGAGTACAAGAGGTGGAATATATGGGTCATATTGTATCTCACGAGGGTGTTAAGGTAGACCCTAACAAAATTAAATCCATTAATGAATGGAAATTCCCCACAACCATAAAGTAGTTGCAAGGATTTCTCGAGTATCAAAGGAAAGTATTTACAAAAAGATATTTATGAGAAGGAAACATTGGCAATGCTACATGCACTAAAGAAATGGCGACCTTACCCAATGGGAAATAATTTCAAGGTAAAAAATAATCATGATAGTCTTAAACACTTTTTGGAAGAAAGACTATATTCAAAAGAGCAGAAAAAATGGGCCACAAAGATGTTGGGTTATGACTTTGAAATCATCTACAAAAAAGGGAAGCTCAATGTTCTTGCAGATGCACTCTCAAGAAAGGATGAAGAGGTGGAATCATTGGTTTGTCCAATTTATATTATCCAACCAGATTGGATAACCAAAGCAAGAGATGAATGGAATAAAGATGAAGAAGTGTGTACACTCATTCAAAATTTGAAACAAGATCCTAGTACATCTAATACATTTAGTTGGAAAAATGATTCCTTATGGTACAAAGATCGCTTATATCTTTGTAAGAATTCCCAAATAAAACAAAAGATTCTTTTGGAATTGCACACTTCTCCTTTAGGAGGGCACTCAAGATTTTTAAAAACTTACCGTAGGGTGAAGAAAGAATTTTTTTGGGATGGCCTTAAATTTGACATTCAAAATTTTGTGGCAGAATGTTTAGCTTTCCAGCAAAATAAAGTTGAGACAATTAAGACCCCGAGTCTTCTACAACCTTTATCCATTCCAAGTCAACGTTGGGAGGAGATTTCAATGGATTTTATCAGAATTTTACCTAAGTCTAAAGGAAAGAGTGTCATCATGGTGGTAGTTGATCGACTTACCAAGTATGCACACTTTTTTGCATTATCTCATCCATTTAAAGCAAGTACAGTTACTACTACATTTATGGAAACAATTCAAAAGCTACATGGAAACCCAAAGATTATGGTAAGCGACAGAGATCCCATTTTTATTGGAAATTTTTGGATGGAATTATTTTCTTGTTTGGGTACTCAACTAGCTCATAGTTCATCTTATCATCCTCAATCTGATGGTCAAATTGAGATGGTGAAAAAATGTTTGGAAGGATATCTTCATTGTTTTTTCTCTGATAAACAAACAAAATGGGTTAGGTGTTTACCTCTGGTGGAATGGTGGTATAAAACTTCCTTCCATACTCCAACAAAAATGACCCCATTTATGGCACTTTATGGATATCATCCACCATCCATCACATCATCTTTATGAGAAAATTCTAAGGTGCAAGCAGTGGAAGATCACATCGAGCATCAACAACAAGTTCTCCAACTCTTAAAGGGTAAACTCAATTTGGCACAAAATCGAATGAAACAACAGCCAGATCAACATCGCAGAGAGAGAAGTTTTGATGTAGGAGACAAGGTATTTTCACAGCTACAACCATACAAACAAATGTTGCTCAAGCAAGCTAAGAATAATAATAAATTATCGCCAAAATGCTATGGTCCTTAAAAGGTGTTGCAAAAGATTGGTACTATGGCATACAAATTGGAGCTTCCTTATTTTCCGCGAGTGCATCCAGTTTTCCATGTTTCATCCTTAAATACAGTTATAGCTGACAAACTTCCAGTTGAAACAATATTTCCAGAACTTGATGAGGAAGGAAAAATCATATTGGAACTTGAAACAGTCACGGAAACAAGAACTCGACAGCTACGAAATCGATCAATTTCAGAGTATCTCATGAATTGGAAGAACTTACCCACTGATGATTCTACATGGGAGGATGAGAATTTTATATAGAAGCATCCAGAGCTACTCAAGCATTGAGGACAACACATTTTTGAACGAGAGGGGCATGTTAGGTCCCCATATTACTAGTGTAGTCCCTTAGTTTTATTAGTGTATCCCCCTTATTGTTATTTTTGTGCCCCTGTAACCCCCATATTTATATTATTATTCCCTTACATTATTATTTTTAGGTCGGCTAGGATTATATTGCAACCCCATTGACCCCTATATATAGAAGGAGGTTTTGTCATTTGTATCATCCAAGAATTGTTCACTTATGTAATGTATTGGAGTTTGCCCCCTCGAAGTGGTTGATTTCTAAGGTGTTGATCTCTCTTCTCTTCTATTTTTGGAGCTGGTTTCATTATAGTGGAAAATTTTTGGATAACTTGGTTAAATATGTAACTAGGTTTTCTCTTCATAATGACATATGTAATCATGATTTTATATAAAGAGAAAAATAAATTTATTATTCTTGTTCTTGAGGCATGGGTTTTATAATCAACGGAAATTTATTTTTAGGTCAAGTACCAATTGAGTGCCTCTAGGGAATTTCATTGAGTCTATAAGTCAATTGATTAATACAACCATAAAATCACTAGAAGATTTCCATGTAGAATACCTTCACAAATATAAGCCATCAACATCATAAACAATTTGCATAATAAAAACCCCAATATTCACGACAAATCATAAATAGAATTTGCAATTGAAAAATAGGTAATATAAGCATGCAGTAGATCTCAACCTCATTTTATTAATATTGAAAATTATAGAAATGGAAATGCTGGAAATGGCTGAGGTAAAGGCCCCAAATAGATATACAATCAATGTCAAAAACTGGGCTCCAAACAACTGAAAACTAAATAATTGTAACCTGTGAATCCTGAATGGACCCACTAAGGAAAGAGATGGGTGCTCACCCACTCTCACTAATCACCCGAGGGTTTTCATCTTGGGGATACTACTAAAGTATAGAATCAAGTTCTCAAAAATCTCACACAAACAATGATCCAATCCAAGATGTCTCCAAATGACCTCCGCTTCTCCATTTATAGATATGATACATAGATCTCCAAGCCTCTAGAAGCATATTGTTTTATTATTTTATTATAATTCTAGAAGATCCTCCATTGAATCTATGAAAGTGACTTTTAATTTAATTCCAATTCACTTAAGTCACTTTTGGCCATTTTCCTCCAATTAATTATTTTTCCTTTAATTAAATGACTAATTAAAGTCATTTTTATTTAAGGAAAATGGTAAACCTCCCACCATACTCTAACCAACCATTATAGGTCACTACTCAACAACCCATCTTGAATATCTCTTCATTCTGGTTCCAATGATCTATCACAATAAGGTGTTCCATCAAGTAATCTTCTCGAAATACCACCTCGAGAATAATTAATTAATTCAGGCTTCATAATAATGCTAATTTTGAATTTTTTTAGAATGTGATGGAATGAAAGACAAATTGTGTTGATGATGAAATATGCCAAGCGAATTCCATTATATCACGTAAAATCTCCTCAAATCTCCCTCAGAACTCTTGATAACCTGAACCTACTCCAATGGCTTGGCCATCCCCTCTCCTGGAAATCCACCTTGGTTGTACTATAAAGAAAAATAAAAATCGGAGCATTACATATTGCTACTGAGGGGTTCATTGTTCAAACCTATTAGAGTGCTTTCTGCCAATACCAAAATTTTGGTCAGCCACCAGGGTGCCACGCGGTGAAATCTGGTTGGCCAACGTGGCATTTCTTGGTTGGTCCGACCAACAACCAATGAAAAAACTCCAATTCAAAAGAATCTAAATGGGACAAGTGGCACACTACCATAGGCCAAAAAAATAAATTCAACCATGCACAGACAAGGTCCAGTCAGTGGTACAGACTGCTGACTAGGCAACCTTGTATGTCAAAAGGCAATTTGTTTTAGTTGTTTCCAAAAACGGAAAGAACGTGATTCCAGGAGCATAAAAAGGTATTTTTTCGTGAAATGAGTTGCGCCTGATTCAAAATAATGATATCTATGCAAGTGCACATGTTTCATTCCATTCTGAGAACTTTGAATTTTGAGCATAAAATTGATCCACTAGATCATTCCTCCCCACTCGAAACTTTTGGACACCAAAATATCACTTTCAGTTAAAAACTAGATGAGGGTATAGTTCCCTCACCCTTCCAATCTCAATCCATTTGGCTTTGCTTATATTTGTACCCTTTAGACTCAAACGAAGATATTCCACGTTTCCTCATTTTTAAGTCCTTGTTTTTCTGTTAAGGATATTTGTATTGCTACAATTATTCAAGATATTTAGGAGAGAAATATTCAATTGAAGGCATTTGAACATTCTCTCCTTGATCTTTAATCAAAGGAGGCTCATACAATCTTAAATTCTCAACATTAACAACTGCATAAATTTTCATATATGAAGGAAAATCCAACCTAAAGGCATTATTACCAATCTTTTCGAGAATTTCGAATAGAACATATCTAATTGGTTTCCTCTTTTTACCTTCTCCTTCGAGTCTCTCTTTGCTAATGTGAAGCCAGACTTCATCACTCACTTGGAAGTTGTGATCTACACGATTCTTATCATGTCTTGTCTTGTACTTGACTTGACTCTTCTCGAACTGTTCTTGAAAACCCCTTCCCTTTTAAACAAATACCTATAATCCATCATTCGAATTTACCTACTCAATAGAAAAATTGTACAAAAAAAGAGATGTAAAGTGTGATGCCCACTTAATAGGAAAAACACATTTATATTAGGAGTAATGTGTTTTGTGGTATTAAGGTTAAATTCAAGTAAAAATGTTAATTATGCATGATACTAACATTTAAATTAAGTGGGATTCCTTTTTATGGGGTAAATTTGGTGGTTTTGAGGTACATTACACTATGTGCATTAAATCTTTTAAAATATTTGTTTTGCTATTAATAGATAATTGTTTTTAAAGATAAATGTCAAGTGAACATAGAATAAATCATACAACATGTAATGTCAATAATATTATTTTTGCAATGAAGAGATAGAAGCAATGAAAAAGATATATATCTCTCTATATACAGTTATCATATGTAAAATTAAGATAGAAATAAAAATATATTATTAAAGGCACACATTGATCTTTTTGTTATTACTATTTTTATTACTTTTAAGTATAATTTTATAGGACATGCCTTACGTTCATATTCGTGCAATAAATATAAAACTATTTAAAACAAACTAAATTTAATGATATATTAAAATATGGAGGAACAATGTAAAAATATATTTTTTTCCCTTAAAAAAATGCTAATTAATGTGATGAGATAAGAAGAAAGATTTAATATGGTCCATTTTTAGTACATGAAGGAATAGTAAGCTGAAACACATTATCATTCATAATTAGACACTTCCGAGATATTCTATACTGCTAAGCATATATAGTTGATTAGCTAGCATTAAGGGCATCCTTTTGGGAGAGGATCATTCTATAACCAATTGAGGGGATGTGTAAGTCTCTCGATCCATAAGTCCCTCTTGAAAATAAAACTATGTTGTAAATAGAAATATAATGTGTGCTATAATAAAAAAAATGAATATGTTGTAAAGTAACTAGAAGTAAAAGAAATATGTGAGAAAGATGTTTATACTTTTCAAAAATAGTTTAGCAAGAGATTTAAGTAAACTATTCCAAGATCTATGTTAACTAATTTATGTTAATATCAACTTCATATATATCTTTGTATAGAAAAAAATTGTTAAAATAAAATATTTAAATACGAATTAATATTGGCATATACTTAAAAATATATTAATAATAAAACATCCATTTTAATTTGTCTAGATGTACATGTTATTTAAATTTCAACTAAGTATACATTATATATATTTTTAAAACATTATGTACATATCATGAAAAGTTTAAAATTTTATGGTTAGTCCTATATATATACTCTATTTAGCATTAAAAAAATACAATTAAACAATGAAAAATAACACATTGTATTTCTCTCTGTAAAGAAGTTTGTATATGAAGAAAATTGATCCCTATAAGCTCATATTGGAGCCATACTTAACATGGATCTGTGCTAGTATAATTACTCCCAACGAATGAAACTACATCGACTAGTTTGAAGGGATTACATTTAAAAAAATAAGAAATTCATAAAGCCATTTAGCACCATGTAAAAGAACCATAACATGCTTATATGCTGGTACAATTAGTCCCAACCAATGAAACTACCTTGACCAGTTTGAAAGGATTGCATTTTAAAAGAATAAGAAACATATAAGAGAACCATGTAAGACAACTAAATGGTTAGAGAAATCTAATGAGATATCCAAAGAATAAATAGTCATTGTAATAATACCTTGTTGAAAAGAATTAAATTAATAGAACATAAATATGTAACAAAATAACAAAAAAAACAAATCACATTTCATTCAACTAGTGAATAATAACTCTAAAATCTCTTAATTTAAGATAAACTAAAAGTAGTAAATGATTAACAGAAATATTAAAGTGTTCTTATTCAAATTAAAACTAGTGAATTAAATATATTTGAGCTTACCTATCAGCCATTAGAGCCTTATAAAAAAAAAATATTTTTAGAACATAAATATATGTTTACACAAGATTTTTTATGACTGATAAAAAAAAATTAATCAAGAAGGGATTTTATTAAGAACTATTGGACAACCATTAAAATGAAATGAACCTCACCCTGAATAAAACTGAGATGGGGGAGCACTTCTTGAGGGCTTGTGCTTATAGAGTAGAGTTCATAGTGGTGGACTTGAACCTAATGGCTCTTATGGATACCTCTGTTTAGAGAATTCCTGATAATATAATGCATTCTATTATCTATGGAGATGAGACATGTAAGTGATGGAACCTAATAGAGACTTTGGTTTGGATATTAAGTGGAAATAGGACGCATTGAATTTCCTATGGGGCTAGGTCCTGATGGCACCTCATGGAGATTTAGGTTTAGAGATTTCATGGTAATATGAGACATTGTATTTCCCATGGGAATATTCCAAGATGAAACATCATGAATACTTTCAATTTGCTTTAAATATTCCATAGCAATAGGAGAAATTGTATTTCGTATGGGGTTGGGACCTGATGGCACCTCATGGAAATTTGGGTTTAGAAAGTTCATCTTAATAGGAGGCATTGCATTGCCTATTGGACTATTACTAAATGGAACTTCAAGGAGACCTTAGTTTAGGGAGTTAGAAATGGGAATGAAAGAAACTCTATGAAGCATAGATCCTTGGTTATCATCATCTTGATGGGAGATGTCATGCCTATTATTAGTAGAACTTCCATCAAATGATTATGGTAGAAACCAATGCCACTTCTACCACATACACCATGAAGTAAGACCATAACTAAAATAAAGAGCAACAAATTCTTCATCCATGTACTTTTCGTCTCCATTCTCTTGCAGCAGCTACCTCTTTGATGCAAACAAAAAATCTTATTATTAAATGACCATTTCGTTGTCAAAATAATTGAGTCGTTGAGAATTAATGCAAGATAAAACTCTAGAATAAAAAATCCAATTGCATAAATGAGAGAAAACAGGAGGAAGAGAATTAAATAGCAGGTTAAAAATTGAATGGAAACAAACTTATCTTATAAAATCTCAATGAAAGGAAACCGTAAGTGCCTGTAAAATTTGACTAGAACATAAAGTTGGTAAGTGGGAAACTTGTTAATATCAAGTAAATTCTAAATATCTTGAAATTTTTTTCCCGATATTCTAGTTAGAACATTGGATCAATTCCTTTTAGTAAAATATCATTTCCTTATGAGTAATTTTTACTTTGAAAAAAAAAACTATAAAGTCAAAATTTTTAATCTATTAATATTTTACAGTTTAGGTTTATGTGATGTGTATAGCATTGAATTGATTCTTCTAAATCTATCAACCTATTATTTGGCCCAGATTTAATATTTTACCTATACTTTGAAGGGAAATAAAACTCTAATATTTTTTTGTTATCTAAAGTATTTATTGCTATATAAAAATGGGTGCGAGTATGGCATAAAATAAGGTGAAAGAAAATTTTATTTTTTATTAAACAAACCTGAAACTGAAATGTTAACCCAGAAAGCAAAGAGGAAGTTTCCGTTCACATGAATAGTAACAATTGCAAATTTTAATTATCTACACTGAGAATTTGCAATATTAAATAGCGAGTACCGTTGAGTTGACCAAGTAAGCAAAGAGGAAGCTTGCGTTCACGGGAATAGTAACAATTGCAAATTTTAATTATCTGCACTCAGAATTTGCAATATCAAATGGTGGCCAGTATCCTCGAGTCGGAAAAAACAAATGTACAAGTCTAAAGAAAGGGAGGAATTGTTAAAATCTTGACGTGGAAATTCTTGCAAAAAAAATTCAAAAAATTTAGCAGTAGCAATTGCCTAGATAATTAAAAGTGGCGAAAATATGTGGAAAAAATATAAAAAGTCTAGCATAGAAATGTTTGAATCATATTTTTTCTAGTGAAAATAAATTTGGCACCATAAAAAAAAACCTTTTAACCATCCAAAATCTTAAATTAACAGCTTCAACACTATAAATTTCAAAGCAAAAAAAACAAACTAATTAAACTACTGGATAGAAAATTACCTAGTTTCAAATGCTCATGTTCTCCAACAGCTACCTGAAATCTCAAATTTCTCGCACTCGCGAGTCTACTGGTCATGCCAAAGGAAAATATCTAATTCAAATCTCTTAGATTAGATATTTTATATGAATTTAGATTAATCTTAGAATTCTAAATCTTTTACATTTTAAAAGATTTATTATTTTTTGCTATGTGATTCAATGATGATTATTTTTAGCTTCTAAATTGAAGTAATATTTATAGTAAGAAGGTCCACAAGAATGGATCATTTTTTGGCTCAACTATTGACTTACCGATACCAAAAAATTTCTGGAGAATTAAATCCGTAATCTCTCTTAATAGCAAAAATGCTTTAACTAAAAGACTTCAAAAATTGAAATAACACTTGAACTAAATACATTTAATATAAATATTTATTTTATTATTTTTAATTTAAATTTTATTTACACATTTTCATATGCCATAGTAAATTATTATAATGTGCATAACAAATTAACCAAATTTCTTAACATTTAAATTTTCTTACAACTTACTTTCATGTAAGTACTAATTCTTTCATATTAAAATAATCTACACCTCAATAAATTGGATATTTTAAATGTCTTATAACTTTTCTAGCATACATAACTACTTTTATTCAAATTATTTTGTTTTAAAGAAACACTAAAACAAAAAAAATCCATTACTTATAATCCTAAAAATAAAATAATATCTCTATATCACAATTATCTAATTTTAAGGACTTAAATTTATGTTTAAGACTCATTATTTGTGAGATAAAGCAATCATCTCAAAAATATATATTTTAATTTTAATATTAATTTCAATCACCTAGGAGAGAACAAGTTATAACAAATAACTATAATAATATATTATAAGATAAATTAACATATATCTATTTAATAAGTAATTTTCTAAGTTTGGTAAAATTAAATAAGGGTTAGGGTGGGGTGACAATTTCTTTTATATTATCTCCTCCTACCCAACACTAAAGGTGGTGGTGGGGAGTATATTATGCCTAACATATTTATGTCTTGCATAATATCTCCATTGAGCCCAAGGATGGGATGGGAGGAGATATGTTAGAAAATGTATTTAAAAAAAAATATTACTTATAACCATAATAACAAAATAATATAATAAATAATAACAATAAATTAATTTGGAAGCCCCAAAATTGGTATATAAGACCCCCCTTCACTGTGGGATAAAGGAACCCTCAAAAATCTATATGTATCTTAATTCTAACCATTAGATATTTTGAAATTAAAGAAGATGGATTCAATATTTAGAGGCTATATATGTTCATGTCATACCAAAAGATAAAAACACAATTAAAGATAATATACCTTTAAAAATAACAAATTACTTGGGTTGATAACGTCCCTTGCAAGTGGGTAAACCCAATTAAACAAAGCATCATCTGAAAACTAAGAATTTCAAATAGTGAGGTCAAACTAGCATCTCACAACAAAAAGTGGAATAAAGGTTTGAGTGATGACACTCAACCATTTAATATTTAACCATGGGTAAATATGTCCAAAGATATCTTCATGAATAAACCTATTAGAGAGCATCTAATATTTCTACAAGTGCATTAAAAAGAAGTACTGGGAAGTTTTTCGGGAGGAGAGAAATAAATCAAAAGTAACCACACAAGCAGACCAGAGAGCGCAAGAGGCATTTTACCTGTAATAGAAAAAGCCAATAAAGGATCTAGGGACTCACAATGTATAGAACAGAGTGTGAACAATGGCACAAATGTTACGCCAAGGTTTCCTAGAGTACTTGTGATAGAGAAACCAAGCCTATATCAACATAATATAAGAATTATGACATTATCAAGTAAATATAATAAATTTCAAACAAAATAGAGGTAGGGGATAATTTTTATTATACCTTCAAAGTGCTGCTCTAGGCGCCATCCGGTCTACCTCTGGATCGGTAGAACATGTACTCATTCAAATTCATGTTAACTCATACCAATAGTAAAATGAAGAGAGTAATATTGTCAAGGTGATGTGCATAAAATGACAATGGGTATCCATTGAAAATTATGGAAAAAAAAAGAGATTAACACGGTAAAACCATTGAAAAAGTGTGAACCCTATTAAGAGGGTTATTCATGTAGTTTTATTCATGAAATTGCTAAAGTCTTGGGCCATTAGAAATAATGACTAAAGCTTGGTCATAAGCAACCTACACATTAAACAAAAACTCCGTTGTAAACCAACTAGAGATGAAGGAAAACATTAATAATGAATTTGAGGGCTTTATCCAAGGAGTACCACCAGGATAGAAAGGGAAAGTTACGTGAAGCTAGTAAACCTTCACCAAGAGGAGGTTGATAGGAAACACCATTCTTCACATAGTACCTGGGCACAGAATAAATGTGTTAAGAAACACTCGAAACAATATTAAGTTTGGAATTGATATGTATGTGATGGGGAATAAATGGTTTATTTGAATCAAAGGGAATCAAGCAAGGCCCATAAACCATATTATAAAAAAAACATACCATTATCACGGTAATGTCATAGTAATGGAGGTTGGGAGATTCTTTGCATTAATAATAGGGAAGTAATTACTATTGAACCTACATATCACAAGAATTGTTATTGGTTAAACTGAAAAACCAAAACAAAACGATAAGGGAAAAGTAGAAATATCCAAGAAGAACAATTGACCCTACACACTATTACTTACTAGACTTGCCACATGCTGTCGAGAGTGAACTTCGTAAAAAGAGAAACATTGTTTGCATGGAAATAAAATAGAGCCACACCTACTATAATACATGGGTTGGTTGTGGACAGATCGAAATTCCTGTAATGGAGCGGAATGATAGTATCTCTATGGCGAGAGGGAAAAATAGAACATTAATTGCAGATAGTTCATTTTACCAAATGAAAAACCCTAAGTAGGGATTGCCATTTATCCATCAAGAAACATTTGGACCGTTTGTTACCATTCCCCAACCCTATCATGTGAAGTCATGGGCTCACTGTTGGCTAGACCAATGTAATAGGTCAATATGGAAAGAACGTCGGCCATCTCAAATATAGTTAGTCACAACGCCATTTAGAGTTAATAGTTAATCCATGTTCACATCAATTTTATGAGTTGAGAAAGGAATGCGACCATATGCAAAGATGATTATTATGTTAACGTGTCATATTATAAAGTTTGCATTCAAAGGATCAAGTACTCTAGTTTCAGATTCATAATAGGGGAAATTGGTGGAATCACCCATCATATATATGGTAAAGAAAAATATGTATAAAATGATATGAGGCACAAAGAAAATTTTCCACAACAAATCAAGTATTACTTCTTCTTAGATTTGGTAAACCAAGGTGTGTAAGAGGTCAAACATAGCAAGTAAGGTAACTATGTACCAAATTAATTGGAAGTTTGAATCATGGACCTCAAATATTGGTCGAGCACTTATGGAAACAATTTAAGAGCATGCTGAACTATAGTATGAGAAAGAGACAATGTAATTACTTAAATTACTCAAGCATACTAAAATTAAGTGTAAATACATTTATTTGGTCAAATTTTATTATAGAAATGTGTATCACTGATGATGAAAAAAATATTTGAAATAAAAAATAAATAGTAAGTTTTTTTGTGGATTTTGAGGTACATTATATATGGTATTAGTTTTTTGGCTTCAAAATTGATTCCTTTAGGCTAACCCATAGCTGAAATTTAGTAATGTCACTATGTATGTTACATCGAGTTAAGAAGAAAAGGAGATATAAATGGTAGAAGCATCTGCTATATCTCTTGGTGAAGGAGATCATATCTATATGTATTTAGAAAATGAATTTTCACCTTGTACAATACAACTATTATCATTTAAATGTTAAATTCAAAATTGGGAAAGAAGAAAAATATGTTTAATTTGTACCGAAAATGAGATGCTTACATAAAAATGCATAGATGTATATGTGTGTTAAGTACTTGTTTGTGGTTTAAGAGAAGCATTATTTTCATACATACTGGGTAATTGTTTAATCGCAAGAAATTATTAAACATATATGGGAATATGAATGTGTTAAATATATCTAAACTCAATTCCTAAATGTTTCCAATACTCATCATGAAACAACATACACCAAGTCTAATAAATTTTTGCACGTGTTGATTAATTTAAGAGTTAGAGTTTAAAAACGTATAAATCTTGGCATAAACATTGTATTGGAGTGTGGATATACACTATGGGTGTATAGGTAGATGTAGTGCATCTCACATATCTATGATTTCCTGTAACAATGAATTGGAATGGAAACATGGATTAAAAAAAAGATATGACATAGCAAGGATTAGAATTGCATGAAAGGTTGCAGTGAACATAAATGGAAAGATACTTTTGTAAATGGGTGAAATTGCATGAGACCATCTATAGGAGCATGTTGATCTAATGTGATTATGAAATGTAGAATTTTATAGTGATATATTCTTTTATAGAATATAGAAAACTTAATTATTGGTATGGAAAGCACATATGGGTACCCAATTGCATATGATAGCTAATTATAAAATGACAAAATTTTCCTTAAGAGGTAGTTTCATATTTATATATATATGAAACCGAAACTACTTGTGTGTACTATTTTAACAATTCGATGATAATATAAAAGAGAATGAAGTAACAAAATCTAAATATTTAATAACCAGATAAATGTCATTTAAGGACAACAACAAACAACATGGAAATAATATTTGAGTACATTCTTTCGAAAGTAATGTGTGGAGCCACGATGAAGTAAACCTCTCTCTCTCTCTCTCTCTCTCTCTCTATATATATATATATATATATATATATATATATATATATATATATACATATACATATATAGATATAGATATAGATATAGATATAGATATAGATATAGATATAGATATAGATATAGATATAGATATATATATATATATATATATATATATATATATATATATATATATATATATATATATATATATATATACATATACGTATACGTACAATACATGTATACGTATACGTATATGTATACACGCGCGCGTATACGTACATGCATACGTACATGCATGTATACGCATATGCATGCATGTGCGCGCGCGCGCGCATATATATATATATATATATATATATATATATATATATATATATATATATATATATATATATCTATATCTATATCTATATCTATATATATATATGAGAGTAGGAACCCAAAAAGTAAATATTGAGTGTACTTAATGTAGAATCCATATTTATGATCGTTGATAGAATTTCTTGGTTATAACAGTTGAAATATAGGTACAAAAATAACTGGGAAGTCAAAAACTCTAGACCAACATAATGTTAAATCTCCAATGAGAGTAGTAATAGTATACTCTAAGGAAAAAGGAAATGTTAGAAACCTTGAACAATAGTAAGAGGGAGGGTGAACCAATATTCTGCCTTATGACCAATTTTATGAATTTTTCACCTGTTTTATCACAAACCGCAATTCATTTATTCATTAGAAACATTGTATATGAGTATATATATTTATTAATTAGTAAACCACATGAGAAAATACTATATAAGTAAATAATTATGAGCCATAAGAAATAAATCAATAAACATAAACATGATATCAACAACACATCAAGGCACAGTCACACATAGAGACACAACATGTAAGTTAGAAACCCAAATTGTAAAAACCATCATCGATATATTGTCTTCGATGTCTTCTGTCATTATTATTATAAGTTATTTTTTTAAATCTAAATCAATTGCCACCACTAGTGTGCAAGCCACAAATTTTCGATCATGCAAGTTCCTACTCGCTTTAGGCCACTACCTGTATGAACTTTGCACCCTACCAATCCATCAAATTTTCAGACACCACTCCCAATAATTATAACCCATCCACCACAAAACTATCCAACAACCACAAGATGTAAGCCACCACTCCCAATTTCTCATGCCACTATCGGAAGGACGCCGCTACACCCTAAATATGCAAGTGACCACTTGCTTGGTAAGCCATCACTCGCCACACTGAAGGCTTGAAACTTTAAACTTATTTGTGGACTACATTTTATAATGTTTGATACTATATCCACTCTAAAAACTCATACAAACATCATGGGTCCCATTTTCATACTAGAACCATACAAACAATAAGCTCATAAACAACTGAATCAAACACCCACAACACAACCCTCTCCAACACAATCAATTTCTTCAATAAAAAATTAGCAAATACATTAGCCCAACACAATAAAATCTACTCATGAAAACTAAAACTCAATAACTCTACAAAAAAATACAATAGCCATCACTAACATAGTAAGGAAACCATACAAAACTCATATAGTGAAGCTACAACAAAACTCTCTCCAATAAAACCCATGCAACACAAACACATCAACAACCTAAAATATGATATGAAGTCTCTATTGAAATAGCTACAACAATATCTCTCCTCTCAATATCAACAACAACTAGGAGTCATAATATAGAACAAAATTATTTTAAACATATGGATATATTGTAGCTCCATGATCATCTAAAATGTGCTCCAAAACTAAGCTTTGATCTATTCTCTAACTCTGCAAAATTGTAGCTTGTTCTCTCATACATTCTAGCTCCATCTAATCCCTTCTATTTCAAAATATGGAATTTTATAATTGATGGAAGGTTCAATAAATACACAACACTAATACTCATCATCTTGAATTGATCACATTCTACAATGATGGTTAACTCAAGTCTACTCTTTGCACCGAAAACCACAAGAAAATATCTCGGTAATGCGTGTAAAATTCACTAGGATGTGAATACAATCTAGAAAACTCAGTCTAGAAAGGGTAACACTGGTTGTCCCTTTGGTAATTATATTACTAATGCTCCTATTTTTGGGGCAGACATACTCATGGTTTTGCACATGGATTTCTCAAATGGTTTTTGGGTAAGATGGCTTTTTCCCATGGTATTTTTTAGATCTAGTAAAGGGGATTATGGTTATGTTCTAAAACATGGTTAGTGGATTAGGGTTTATTAATGCTTTGACATGTATAGATATTTATTTTGAAATTAAAAGGAATATAATGAAAAATAAATTTGGTATGCCTAGTTTTGGGATCTAGGGGAGAATAAATCCGGTATGCCTAGTTTTGTTTTATGTTCTGGCCAATGTATATTTTTTATATTATTTTAAGAGTTATTTTCTAGGTAATTTTTGTACAGGGTTAAAACCTTCACTAATACATTGATAACCAGCATAACACCAATTTTCAACTGGATACCTATGTTACCTTGATTTCAGCCTAAAATCTCAGTCAACTCTTCTCCAAAGGATCCTAAACTTGATCCTCAATACTTGTAATCATCTCCCAATCCTTTATATTATCTGAAACCTCAAGTGAAGTCTATGCTAATCATTTCAAGGCCTCCAAAATTGTTGACATCAATTCCAACACAATCACTTCCTTAGTTTAATCCACAGGTAGACACTTAGGTTGGAATTCTAAGTTGAATGCCATCAATAATTGACTCAAGAGCTGAGTCCTTAGAAAAAATCCTCTGTAAACCAATAGGATCTTGAGGGCTACCACGAATAGGTTTACATCACTTTCAATACCATGAGACAGCATGACCAATAGGAAATGCCATTCTCTAGGCATAATAATGTGAATATATGGAAATACAAATCGAAATGGCATAACGCCATCCTAGGTATGTACTAGGTTTAAGTAAATATATGTAACAAGCCAATGTGGTAGTATAAAAATGACAACATTCTCTATTGTCATACAAGTGCTATAAAGGAAACTAGTGACATGATAAGCTTGTACTTCAACAAGGAAGTCTTGTTAATGCAAATATACTCTCGGATGGGGTTTGAATTGAAACCTACTATAAACAAATGAACAATATATATTTGTGTGTGAGTGTGTGTGTGTGTGTGTGATATATATATATATATATATATATATATATATATATATATATATATATAGAGAGAGAGAGAGAGAGACTAATACACACACACACACTTCTGTTATGACGTTGCTTGAAAAACTGATAATCAAATGTATTTCAACAAAAAAATCTAGTAAGTGAGTATACATTTAGGGGTTTTTGGTGATGGATTTTGTAGAAGACTAATAATAGACATAAACTTTTATAAATCATCAAAGGGCCGAGGTTCCAACGTTAATGTGTTTGAGGCATATTGGCAATGTTTTAATGCACAATATAATAAGTTGTTATGGGAGGATAAGCTATAACAAATAAATATGTGAGATCAAGTGGACAAAAAAGTTATGACCCACATTAATGGGAACTATAATTCCTAGTGTAAGGTGATATTCTCATTAAGAGAGAAACCTATTGGATGAAAAACGAAAAAAAAAATTATAGAAAGTGTAAATTGGAATCTATATATATTTTGAAGAGAAATACTTTATTTTCTTAAAATAAATGGAATTATGCTAGTAGCATGAATTCTTGAATAAGGATTATGAGAACTTAACTTATGTAAATCAGAGAGAATAAATACACTATTAATATTTTGATTAGCTGAAACAAGGGTGAGTTTGGTCTAGGTGAATCAAAATTAGAAGAGCACAAAGTATATACGCATAACAAGGTGTATAGAAGACATTGGAAGGTATGTCAATACCAATATAAAATTTCTCAAAAGGGGGCTGATAACCAAGAAGCATATAAATAAAGTGTAGAAAAAACCATCATGTACTCAAAAAAAGTCTTCTTGAGCATATTTCATGTTAACATTGTCACAATTTGAACATTTTTACCAAGGAAAACATATACTAACAACACAAGTCAAGTGTGAGTATGATACATGTTATAACTTATGGAAGGAAGTAAGTAAAATGTCATGATGTTCATAGGTAAGCTTGGTCTAAAGGACTGATAATATTTATGGAAGAGATTATAATATTCATACCTAGGGAATAGATAAGTACTAATGGAAATTCCAAAAGAAAACTTTTGGTGACCTCCCTGATTGAGGAAACTTTAAAAATTATTTTCTTATAGTCTAAAAAATTTACATTCAAATATTTGAATAACCTGAAAAAAATTTGGTACAAAGTGTGGCCAGTGATAAAAGAAGCATGAGAAAATAGGTAATTGTGTCATACCTTAGATTTACTAGCTAAAAAATCTTGTAAAACCCAAGAAAGTGTTGGTAAGCTAGGAATTAAAATATCATAGTAATTGATGGTTAAGAGAAAATTGATTTCAAAGGTATCAATTCAATTGAAACTTTTTGAGACTATAAAATTGAAAAATATATTCTTAATTACATGTTGGTTGCCCCAGGAGACCATAAAAACAAAAAATCACTTACGAATAGTGTGAAAAATATTTTTAAAATGTCATATTTACAAAAAATATCAAGGCTAATTGAGATTGAAAACATTTAATTCATAATAGGGAAACCACAATGGACTTAGTAAAGGGGAAAAAAATCCTTAATTAGCATATACCTGAAGGATGAAATGGTGCACATATTTGAAGTGATTAAATATTAGTAGTTGATTTATTGTAAATTTCGCTAACTAGTTTATTTTATAGTATTTTCTATAAACAAGGAGTTAAGTTTTGGACATTTACTAAGTATAGCCCGAGTAAGGGTAATATATATTACCAAAAAATAAAAAAATTATATAGTATGTTGAAATAGGGTTTTCTAATAATTTCCCATGCAAGTGGATAAACCTAGTTAAACAAGGCATCATCCAAAAACTAATAAGTACAAACAGTGAGGTCGAACTAGCCTATCAGAATAGAAAGTAGAATAATGGTTTGAGAAATGGAATTCAACCATTTACAATATTTAACATGGGTAGACATGTTTAGATATGTCTTCTTGAATAAACCCATTAAATATCGTCCAAGAATTCTAGAAGTGCATTAAAAAGAAGTTCTACGAAACTCATTTTCAGGGAGGTGAGTAACAAATTAGGAGTAACCACACAAGTATACTCGAGAGCAGAAGAGCCATCTTAATTATAAGAGAAAATTTTGAAAAAGGATCATGAGACTCACAATGTCCATAACAAAGTGTGAAGAAAGGTGAAAATGTTATGCTATGGTTTCCTTGTGTATTTGTGATAAAGAAACCAAGACTTTATCAGTATGATATAAGAATTATAACATTAGCTAGTAAATACAATCAATTTTCAAAAACATTTAGGCAGGGTGGAATTATTAGTATACCTATAGAGTGTTGCCCCAAGTGCCATCTAGTATACCTTTCGATCAGAAGTGCATATGCTTAGTCAAATTCACTCAAACTCAAATTAATAGTAAAATGAAAGGAGTAGGGTTATCAAGACCATGTGCACAAAATGGAAATGAGTATCCATGGAGAATTTTGGGAAAAAAAGATATTAACATGGTAAATCACTTGAATAGATGTGAACCCTATTAAGAGGGTTATGCTTGTAGTTGTATTCATGAGATGGCTAAAGGCTTGGTTCATAAGCAGGAATGACCAAAGCCTGATCATAAGAAAGCTACATGTTAAAACATGGTGTATTATGGCCTAAAACAAAAATTATGTTGTAAACTGACTACTAATGAAGGAAAACAATAATAAATAACTCTGAGGGTTTTATTCAAGGAGTACCACCAAGATAGAAAGGGTAAATTACCTTAACCTGGGAAACCCTCACCAATAGGATGTCCATATAAAACACCATTCTTCACATAGTACCTGATCATAGAACAATTTTTTCAAGAAAAAATTGAAACAATATTAAGTTTAGAAATGATAGGTAGGTGATGGGGAATAAATGGCATGCTTAAAGAATAGGGAATTCGAGGAAGGCCCCTGAAACTAGGTTAGAAAAAAAATATTAGCATTAGTAGGGTAATATCATAGTAATGGAGGCTGGGAGAGTATTCACATTACTATAAGGGAAGTATTTAGTACTAAACCTACACATCATAAGCAATGTGATTGTTTAAACCAAAAACCAAAACAGAATAGAGAAGGGAAAAGTAGAAATAACCAAGAAAAAAATATGACCCTACAGAATATTACTCACCACACTAGTTGTGTGGTGCTGAGAGTTAAGTTCATAAAATGATAACGGATGTTTGTGTGGAAAGAAGATAGAGCCACACCTAGTTTAATAGTAAGGCAGGGAGTGGATAGCCAAAAACCTTTATAGTAGAGCTAGATGATAGTTCATTTATGTCTAAAGGGAAAAATAACAAATGAATTGGGGACAACTCATTTCCCCAAGTGAAAAACCCTAAGTATAGATTGTCATTGATTCACTATGAAAAATTTGGACCGTTTTTTACCATTCCACACCACTGTCATGTGAAGTCATGGGATAATTGTCAGATTAGACCAATGTAATAGGTTAATGTGGAAAGAACATGAGTGACCTCACATATAGCCAATCGTACCACCATTTAGAGTTAATAGTTAATCCATTTTCACATCAATTTTATGAGTTTAGGAAGGCATGTGGCATTATGGGAAGAGGAATATTATATTAAAGTGTCATATTATAAAGGGGTCGGATATTTAATTATATATATGAGAAAGAAAATATGTATAAATTCATATGAGGCACAAAGGACATATTTGAGAACAAATCAAGGATTAATTAGTGCTTGGCTTGGGGAAACCAAGGTGTGTAAGAGGTCAAACATAACAATAAAGGAAATTATGTAGTAAATTAATTGAAATTTTGAACCATGGATCTGAAATATTGGTAGAGGACTAATGGAAAAATGTTAAATTCAAAATTGTGAATGAAGACCAATATGTTCATTAGGTACCGAAAATTAGCAACATAGTATATGAGCATATCTAAATATGAATTAGTAAACCACGTGAGTAGATACTACATAAGTAAATAATCATGAACCATAAGTAACACATCTATAAACATGAACATGAGATTATCAACACATCAAGATACAATCAAAAATAGGGACATCTGATGTAAGGTGGAAACCCAAAGGGTAGAAGCCATTGTTGGTAGATAGTATCCATCATCTTATTTTCATATTATAAGTTATTATTTTACATATAAATCACTATCTATATGATCATGGAAGCTTCTAGTTGCACCAGGTCACTACCTATATGAACTTTTCAAGCCATCACCTACAGGAAGCCACCAATATCTTGAATTTGTAGGCCACCACTTGCTGGAAGCCACCACTCCCAATAATTCTCTCCTAACCACCACTCCCAATTTATCATGCCACTACATGAAGGACGTAGCTACACATTGAATACACAAGCCACCGCTTTCATGGAAAGCCATCACTCACAACACTGTTGGACCAAACCTTAAAGCTTATTTGTGGACCACATTTCAAAAAATTTCATATTGGATCCAATCTACAAACTCATACAAACACCATGGGCCTCATTTCATCCCATTTTCATACTAGACCCCTGAACAAAATAATATCATCAACAACCAAATCAAACCACAACACAACCCTCTCCAACACAATTTATTTCTACAGTAAAAAATCAGCTAATACATTAGCTTAATAGAATCAATTATGCTCATCAAAAGTAAAACTCAATAAATCCTCAAAAACACATAATATCCATCACTAACGTAGTCAAGTAGGAAAAAAAAAATCTTACACTAAAGCTACAACAATATTCTCTCCAATAAAACCCTTGTAATACAAACACATCAACAATGTAAACTATGATCCGAAGTCTCTACTGTAGTAGCTACAAGAATATCTATCCTCTCCATATCAATTGAAACTCGGAGCCACAATCTACAAAAAAAGTATAGTTCTATTGTAGCTCCATCATCCTCTAAAATTTTCTGCAAAACTAAGCTCTGATCTGCTCTCCAATTCTACAAAAATGTATCTCACTCTCTCATACACTCTCATTCCATTTAACCCCTTCCACCTCACACTTTGGAGTTTTATAATTGATGGAATGTGAAATAAATACACAACGCTACTCCTCATCATATTCACTTGATCACCTTATACAATGATGGTTAACTCAATTTAACTCTCTCCTCTAAAATCCATGGGAAAATACACACCTAAATGCCTCCAGCATTCAATTAGATGCACATAAAATTTGAAAATATGACTCTAGAAAGGGTAAAAAGGGTCATCCCTTTGGGAAGTATGTTACTATTTCTCTTAATACATTGAGAACCCATTGGGGGAATTTTTAGGTCTAAAATGGGCCTCCTAAAATAATAAAATAAGTTTAGATTACATCATCAAATTTAAGAGGGAAAAAAGAAAAAAACTAATTTTTCAAATTATCTCCTTATGGGTTTACTGAAATTTCGAGCGTGAACACATGTTGGACGAAAAATTTGATTCCTAATACAAGGAGTACCCATGTTTCATACTTTTGATGGACCCTGGTACATGAAAAATGAGAAATACATGAAAAACATGATTGCAATAATGTTTTTTCATGTATTTCTCATTTTTCGTGTAGCAGGGTCCATCAAAAGTATGCAACATGGGTACTCCTTGATTGTGGAATTAGATTTCTCATCCAATGAGTACTCCCACTCAAAATTTGAGTAAAACCGTTGGGAGATAAGTTGAAAATACAAGTTGAAAAAGTAGTTTATTATTTTATTATTTTTTAATCTTTTTACTTTTTTACCCAAAAAATGGTGAATCATCCCCCACGATTGACATCATCATCTTGAATCCTATTGTTTCTTATAAATTTTATCTTGGTTATACATTTATCTTAGGGGGCCCATTTTAGACCTCAAAATTTCTCTAATGTTTGTTATAACATTGGTTGTCCATTGGAGGAGACCTATATTACCTTGATTTCAACCCAAAATTTTAGACGATCGTGCTCCAACTCCACCTGAACCTCATCCTTTGTACCTACAAACATCTACCAATCCTCTAAATTCTATGCAAACTCATGCCAAGAATCTGGTCATCATGTCCAGGCCTCCAACCTTGTTGACATCAATGACAACACAATCACCTCCTTAGTTGAATCCTCAGGTAAACACCTAGGTTCACTTCCTACATTTAATGCCATCAATAATTGACTCCACAGTTTAGTCCTTATACAAACTCCTATGTAAATAAATAGGCTCATGAGGGCCACCACAAATAGGTTGAAATGAATGGCAACGTCGTGTGACAATAAGTCCAGTAGGAAATTCCATTCACTAGAAATATTAATGTGAAAAGATGGAAATACAAATCGAAATGGCATTATGGAAACCTAAGTATGTACTAGGTATAAGTAAATATATGTAACAAAACATTGTGGTTGTAGAAAAATGACAACATTATATATTTTCATGAAATTACCTATAACGAAAACACAAACATGATAAACTTGTATTTGAACAAGGAATTATAACATAGAGATACTTTGGGATGGAGTTTGAAATGTAAACCTTGTTATCCCTCCGTAATTTGTAAGATTAGCAAGAACAAACGGAAGAGAACAACATCAAACCACTTGGAGTCTATGAACTAGCCTTCTTACACTGAGAGAGGGCTCTCTCTATTTGTTGATTTATGATTTTCTAATTATAAATGTTGATATTAGGCTAGTTATAGAAATTATGAGGGTTGTTTGCCTAATTGATTGTGTGGTTGGACAGATAGGGTTACAGAGGCTATTTGATTAGGAGATGGAGTCAAAGGCTGGAATGGAACATTAAAATCAAGAGAAGACCATAGGGTAAGCTAACTGTGCTAAATGGATCTTAAGAGTTCTATGAATGATGAGGTGAAAGAAATAGTAAGGTTCAGTAGGGACTAAAGGGTAGTTAAGAATTATTTAATCAGACTTCAGTAGAAAACATTTAGATTGTAAATGTAGACACAATTAAGGCACTTCGACAATGAATCTTAATCCAAAATTTCTAATTTACAATTAGATGAGTATATACACATGAGAGAAAGCAACGAAAACATTTAAAAAAAGAAGAAACACATCACCATTTTAACACAACTCAAGAATCATGTAAACGGTCTTTGATTATCGATGTCCAACTCCAAGATTACAGTGCTCCAATAGTAGTTCTTACAATACAGGTGCTAAAATATCCAACCCTTGGTAATGAGAATTCTAGCAGTATTTAACTAACAACTAAGTCAGTTTTCCCTAATCTATTCTGGAAAACTTCGTTTATTACAAACAAGCAGAAAATGACAAGTGTGGCCATGCATTGCCTGATTCAAACATCATTGACAACAACCGCCTCTGGAATTAATTGTGGACAACTCTTCCTAGATACAAACTCTTCAATGGCTCCTTGGAAGATCAAAGAGTAAGCTTTGAAGGTGATTGTGATGGTTTCAAAGAGGCAACCAATGGAGGCTCTGACATCTGGCTTTGTTTTACACAAAAAAATGCGCTAGGTAATCAAATCTGCACAGTGCTAGCCATTTTCATTTATTGGTGCTAGTGTTGATGTGTTTTTCTACCCCTTCAGTCTATATTGTTATAATCAGAACAAGTCTGCATGAAATGCCCTTTGTTGCTCGACTCGAACTGTGGTATCCTTTTGCTACGTGAGCCCGTCTGCCCGTCTTTCACCTTATTTCTCTGTAGGATGAGTTTCAAGTCCAATATGCCCGGTTGTGGAGGGATGGTGGTTCATGGATGGGGATGCATGATGGATGATGTAGCATGGTATATTGGCAACAAGCATATAGCGGCAACAATTTGAGAGGACAGTGGGAAATTTTTTTTAGGAGGGTGGTAAGAAGTATTGCGTAGGGGGGTTGCGGAGTAATCTTGAGCGTGACATGTAGCCGGATGGGTGGTATGGGATATTGCCCATTTCGGACCCCCCCCCCCCCTCATGATAAAGTTCGAATAGTGCAGGGAGGTGGAAAATAGATAACAACCTTCAGATGTAGGAGAGGAGTGAAGAGGGAGGAAAGGTGGAGGGCGATTAAAGGTTGAATGATATAACATATAGGTGGGGCCCAACACAAGCCCTTTGCTGCCTGGGTCCTTTCTTTTGTGTTTTAATTCTTTTTCAAACTAAACAGTACAAAAACACATTTACCCCGACTTGAAATATCATAGGCTTTATTTTTGAATCCGCAACACATCTGCGCTAATCAACGCACTTCACATGTCGTACTTTCTAACCTTTACCTCTGCACTTATTCATTTAAACTTGTGATTTTCGATTGGGTCCCACACATCGCACTTCGCCAATTATAACACTTACCTCCGTGCTTTATTCATTAAAACATTACGATGTGCGTTATGTGGGAAAGGGCCATGTAATTGGCCATATCACCTGCCACGTCACCTCATGTTGCAGATCAGTGAATTTAACATTTTTCCTTCGCACTTCTTTTTTAAAATTTGTGATTTGTGATCTGCGCTCAGGTCCCACTACATTTCATATCACACGTTAGTGATTTTCAGTTTTACTATTCCGTGGAGATCTTTTGACACTTGTGATGTGCGACTGTGATCATATCGCATCGCGAAAAAATTAACATTGTGGGAATTTATAAGTAAGTTGTAAATGGTGTGAAGTGCCCCATGTGACACGCTAACTGTTGACAAGTGCGAAAAGGAGGAAGGTAAGGAAAATATGAAGTTTCAAAGGTTTATATGTGGGTTTTGGTAATGTGCGAAGGTTGGATGGGTCCTACCAAATTGCATTAGTGATGTTTTATGTTTTTGTGATGAACTAAGAGGAGATGGTTGAAAATTGTGGGCTACGAAGTGCGGGAAAGGGGTAAAGCTTAATGGTATGCGAATGTTCGATGGGTGGGCATAGCTTATAACCATAGAATTTAGGACTCTATTATAAGTGGGTTTTATAAGGTCATGAGTCCAAAAAAGGTCTTGGGTTTTAAATGATATTTCAGAGCATTGAAGTTTAGGATGTGGGAAAATGGGGGATAAGGAGGGTGAATGAAATGAAATGAGGGTAGGAATGAGTTTCTAACCAACATTACCTTATTAGCAACAATTTCTCTCCTTTCCTTTAAACTATAAGGCAAATTGATTCATTTGATGCTCTTTGACAGTCAAGGTCTCCCTTTCTTCGCCATATAATAAATGATAGCCATAGGATATTATTTTAAGAATATAAAAATATAATAAATGATCAGTCACCTTATGATACTATAAAATACAGGAGTCTAATAGTGGCTCCAACTGGGGATGGAAACTCCTTCAAGAGGTGTCAAGAACACTGAAGACTAGTAGCCTGATCCATTAGGTTGTTTTCACAACTTGTATCTTGATCTATGAGGCAACTTAGTGACTGGAAACTAGTTGATTGTTCCCCCTAACTTTGACTAATAAAAATAGACCACATGCTTGGCCATTTAGCTTATTAGCATACTAAAATTTGAACTGAAACTACAATTGAAATTATCCATTGCAATCCATCAAGGTGAACATATTGTTGCACCTTGAAAACTTGAATAATGAGACCAGAATTGTGCTAAAACTAAGGTCTGAAACACATTGATCTGAAAATAAAAAGAAATATAAAAATAATATTTGTAATATGCTGAGAGTGTTGAGGTTATTTTCGCACCTACATACCCTAATCTAACTTGTAGGTAATATATACACTAAGTGAACTCCTTTATCCAATGCAACCAATCAAGTAAATGACTGCATGATTGATTCTTGTTCACCTTTTCTAATATGATGAGAAAACAAAAAGGCCACTCCCATTTTACTTTCCTTTGAATAGCGGTGCTCAAAATTTTCCTTAAAATCTGCAACAAACCATTCCTGGCATGGCATACTTCTTCTTTAGATGATTATAAGAAACCAAAAAAAGGACCTTGGAACAATACCTGGCTTTGATGATTTAAATAACGAACTTCATCTAGGGCTACTCCTTGTTCCACTTTGTCATGCTCAGGATCCTTCTGAAAGAGAATATCTACATATTCTTCATGCTCATATGACATGGCATCCTCATTAAATACCACTATGTTTTCCTCAAGAAAACCTAATATTTCTTGATTGAGTTGGCTTAATTATGTTGGAAGGCCATCATTCTAATGAATAGGAGCACTTTTTTGTAATATGCCTTCTTGAGAAGGTAGAACAACATCAGTAAAATTTTTTTCTTATGTTTATTCATGAGGAAATGCATTAGTACATAAATTAGCAATAGAACAAATAGATATAATATCTTCATTAAATAAAAATTTAGAGGTTGGCTACATGATTAGAATCTGATTGATTTATTCTTCAGTTAAAGGAGGAGGGATTCATTTTTTTCTTTGTATTGAACAACAATTTTTTTCTTTGTGTTGTGAATACTGATCATGAGGTTGAATGTCTTCTTTAGCCTCACACAAAAGAGTAGATGAATTACCATTTATCCCCATAGAGAAATCTTGTGGATCTTCTTTCATTTCCTGATTGCTTTCATTTTCAACTAAGTTCTCTTTGTTGTCATGATAGCTAACTTGAGAATGAAATTGATGAATTTCTTCTAAGATATCCTCAAGATGCCAATTTCCTAAATCTTCATCAATATTTACAAGGTATTCTATGAGATGCTCAGATTGGTCACAACAATTTTCAACTAATGATAAATATGGAGAATTTTATTTATAATGCTCGTGGAAATATTTTAAAGAAAACAAACTACCAGGATTCAAACCTTCATAACATTCCCTCGCTTTCCCCTCTAATGTTTCCATGAACATCTTCATGAGGCAATCCTCATGCCATTTGACCTTTAACTTCCATGAATGTATATGAAATTTAATAAGATTTAATGAAGCATCATCAACATTTTCATCTTGAAAAATAGGAATATTTCTTTGCCAATTTACCTGAGGCATTTTGTGTGGGAATCTAGGAATGTGATCTCTATTCATTGGATCATACCTGCATTTTATTATTGGATTCATCTTAGCAATCAGTCGGAGAGTGGGGTCACTGTATATTCACAACCAATTTGGATTATTCTACTAGTGGACTCTTTAGGTCAACTGAAAACTATGGAGTCGCCAGGTGGATGATTTCAACTTTCTTGTGTCTGGATGTTGTCCACCATCAACAACCAGATACCAATATTGGAACATACTTGAATCATACAATATTTTTACTGGGCTTTTTGAGTTCTGATCAAATATTAACCTTTTTAAATAACTCATTCCCCAGTGGAGTCGCCATTATGTTAGCCCTCCATAATTTGTAAGATTGTAAAGAACAAACGGCAGAGGACAACATCAAACCACTTGGATTCTAGGACCTAGCCTTCCTACACTCAGAGCGGGATCTCTCTGTTTTATGATTTATGCTTTGATAATTATAAATTCTGATATTAGGCTAGTTATAGAAATTATGAGGGTTGTTTGTTTGATTGATTTTGTGGTTGGATAGATAGGGCTACAGAGGTTATTCCATTGGGAGATGGAGTCAAAGGCTGGAATGGCACATCGAAATCAAGAGAAAATCACATGGTAAGCTAACTGTGCTAAATGGAACTTAAGAGCTAGATGAATTATGAGGTGAAATAAATAGTAAGGTTCAGTAGTGATTAAAGAGCAGTTAATAATTATTTAATCAGACTTCAGCAGAAAAAATTTAGATTGTGAATGCAGATAGAATTAAGAGACTCCAAAAATGAATCTTAATCTAAAATTTCTGATTTACAATTAGATGAGCAGATACACAGAAGAGAAAACAATAGAAACATTTACACAAAAAAGAAACATATCACCATTTTAACATAGTTCAATAATCTTGTAAGCAGTCTTTGATTATCGATGTCTAGCTCCAAGATTACAATGCTCCAACAGTAGTTCTTACAATACAGGTGCTAAAATATCCAACCCTTGATAATGAGAATTCTAGCAGTATTTAACTAACAATTATTTCGGTTTTCCCTAATCTATTCTGGAAAAATTCACTTATTACAAACAAGTAGAAAATGACAAGTGTGGCCATGCAATGCCTGATTCAGACATCACTGACAACAAACACCTCTGGGAAGATCCAAACTCTTCAAAGAGGTGACTGTGATGGTTTCAAAGAGGCAACCAATGGAGTCTTTGACATCCATCTTTTTTTTACAAAAAAACATGTGTTTGGTAATCAAATCTGTGAAGTGCTGGCCATTTTCATTTATTGATGCTGGTGCTAATGTGTTTTGTTTCCCCTTCAGTATCTCCTCTTATAATCATAACAAGTCTGCATGAAACGCCCTTTTCTGCCCGACTCTTCTTGTGGTGTATTTTTTCTACTTAAGCCCTTTTGGTTGTGTTTCACCTTATTTATATGTAGGATGAGTTTCAAATCCAATATGCCTAGTCGTGGAGGGATGGCAGTTGGTGGAAGGGTATGCATGATGCGAGATGTAGCATGGTGTATTGGCAATGAGCATACGATGGCAACGTTTTGAGAGGACAGTGGGAACGTTTTTTTGGAGGGGGGGTGAGGGTGGTAAGTGGTATTGGATAGGGGGCTGCAGATTAATCTTGAGCATGATGCATATCTGGATGGGCGGTATGGGAAACTACCCATTCTGGACACCTCCCCTCAGGATAAAGTTTGAATGGTGTGGGGAGGTCGAAACTGGATAAGGGAAATTATATGTAGGAGGAGGAGTGAAGAGGGAGGAAAGGTGGAGGGCGATTAAAGGTTGAATGATATAACACACGAGTGGGGCCCAAAACAAGCCCTTTATTACCCAGGCCCTTCATTTTTTATTTTAATTCTTTTTCTAACTAAACGGTTCAAAAACACATTTACCTGGACTTGAAATATCATAGGCTTTATTTCTGAAGCCACATCGCATCCACGCTAATCACCGCACTTTGCATGTTGCAGTTTCTAACCTTTACCTTTTTAGTTATTCATTTAAAATTTTGATTTGTGATTGGGTCCCACTACATCACACATTTCACTTTGCCAATTATAACACTTACCTTCATTCTTTATTCATTAAAACATTACGATGTGCAGTATGCGGGCCAGGGCCACATCATTGGCCACATCACCTGCCAGATAACCTCATGTCACAGATCAATGAATTTAACATTTTTCCTTTGTGTTTTGCAATATGCACTTGGGTCCCACTACATCGCATATCACACATCAGTTATTTTAACTTTTACCCTTCCGCGACAATCTTTTCACACTTGCGATGTGCGACTGTGATCGCATCGCATCGCGAAAAGTTTCACATTGTGGGTGCTTATAAGTAAGTTTTAAATGTTGTGAAGTACGCCATGCGACACACTAACTGTTGACAAGTGTGAAAAGGAGGAAGGTAAGGAAACTATGAATTTTCAAAGGTTTATATGCGATTTTTGGTATGTAAGAAGGTTGGATGGGTCCTACCAAATTGCATCAGCGACATTTTATGTTTTAGTGATGAACTAAGAGGAGATGGTTGAAACTTGTGGGCAGTGCGGGAAAGGGGTAAAGCTTAATGGTATGTGGTTATTCAATGGGCGGGCATAGCTTATAACCATATAATTTAGGACTTTAGTATAAGTGGGTTTTATAAGGTCATGATTCCAAAAAAGGTCTTGGCTTTTAAATGAAATTTCAGAGCATTGAAGTTTAGGATGTGGGAAAATGGGGGATAAGGAGGGTGAATGAAATGAAATGAGGCCAGGAATGAGGTTTTGATCACCATTACCTTATCAACAAAAAAATTTATCCTTTCCTCTGAACTATAAGGCAAATTGATCCATTTGATGCTCTTTGACAATGAGGGTCTCCCTTTCTTCACCATATAATAAATGATAGACATAGGATATTATTTTCAGCATATAAAAATTCTAATCAATGATCAGTCACCTTGTGATACTGTAAAATACAGGAATCTAACAAACCTACTATAAATAAATGAAGTACACAAATACAGACACACACACTTATGTTATGAAATTTCTTGAAACACTTATTATCAAACATAATTGAAGGCAAAAATACATTAAGTGAATATATCTTGAGGGTTTTTTGGTGTTGGATTCTGTCGAGGACCAATGGAAGACATAAAATATAATTTGAAAGGGACCAAGGTTAAAAGATACTATCATGATAAATATCATAAATTATCAAAGGACCTAAGTTCTAACATTAAAATGTTGGAGGCATATTGGAAAATATTTAATGCACAATATAGTAGGATGTTATGGCAAGATAAGTTGTAACAAATATATATGTGAGATCAATTTGATGAAAAATTTATAACGCACATTAACGAAGACTGTATCTCCTAGTGGAAGGGGATATTCTCAACTAGAGAGAAACCTAATATAAACAAATGAAGCATACACACACATACACACTTATGTTATGACCTTTCTTGAAACACTTATTATGAAATGACAAAAATATATTAAGTGAATATCTCTTGAGGGTTTTTTGGTGTTGGATTTTGTAGAAGACCAATGGTAGACATAAACTTGGTCAAGAACCTTGGTGATGCTAATATAATCTAAAAGGGACCAAGGTTAAAGGATACTATCATGATAAATATTATAAATTATCAAAGGACCTAAGTTGTAATGTTAAAGTTCTTGAGGCATATTGGCAAAAATTTAATGGACAATATAGTAGGACGTTATGGCAAGATAAGTTGTAACAAATAGATATGTGAGATAAATTTGATGAAGAAGTTATGACCCACATTAACGGGAAGTATATCTCCTAGTGGAAGATGATATTCTCAACTAGAGATAAACCTTTTGTATGAAAAATGAAGAAAAAATATAAAATCTAGTGTAAATTTGAATTTGTATAGATTTTCAAGAGCAAGACTCTCTTGTCTTAAAATAAATTGAATTTTTCTAGTAGTTTCAATTCTTGGATAAGGATTTTGAGAACATAATGGATGTAAATCATAGATAATAAAGACACTATTAGTATTTTGATTGGTTGAGCAGGGGTGAATTAGGTCTAGGTGGACCAAAATTAGAATAAAACAAAGTATATACACATAACAAGGTGTATACAAGACATTGCAATAGTATGTAAATACCAATAGAAAATGACTTAAAAGGGGGTTGAGAAACCCTTAAGCATATAAATAAAGTGTATAACTAACCATTATGTAGTAAAAAAGAGTCACATTGAGCATATTTAACCTTAATGTTGTCACAATTTGAACATTCTTATCAAGGAAAACATATACTAACAAAACAACTCAAGTGTGAGTATGCTAAGCATTGTAACTTATGGAAGTAAATGAAATGCCATGACTTTCATGAGAAGGTTTGGTCTATAGGACTTAAAATATTTATGTAAGAGCTAATAAAAGCCCTACCTAGAAAATAGATAGGTACTGTTGTAAATTCTAAAAGAAATATTTTGGTGACCTCCTTGCTTGAGGAATATCAAAAAATTATTTCCTTGTAGTCTAAAAATTTTAAGTTAGGATATTTGAATAACATAAAAAATTGTGGCACAAAGTGTGGCATGCGAAAAAAGAAGCATGAATGTATAGGAAATTGTGTGATACCTAAAATTTCCTAGCTAAAATATTCTTGTAAAAGCCAAGAAAATGTTTGTAAGTTAGGAATAGAACATCACAATAATTGATGGTTAGGAGAAAACTAATCTCACAAGTAACAACTGAGGTGAAACTTTTAGAGACAATAATATGAAAAAATAAAGAGATAAATTCATTTTGGTTTCCCTAAGGGACCAGAAAAACAAAAAAGAACTTAGGAATAGTGTGAAAAGGATTCAGAAAATGTCACATTTACAAAAAAAATCAACGCTAAAATCAATATTGAAAACATGTAATTCATAAAATGGAAACTCCAAAAGATCTAGAAAAGGGGAAAACAATCCTTAGTTTGTAGAGACTTGAAGGATGAAATGGTCCTCAGATTTGTATGGGATTACCTAATAGTATTGTTGACTCATTAGAAATTTTGCTAACTAGTTTATTTTATAGTATTTTCCATAAAGAAAGAGTTAATTTTTTTTGGAATTGAGATGACCAGAAAAATTGGTTTATAGAAAAGATAGTTCATTAAATATTTATTTGCGTGATGCAACAAGATAAATAGGAAGATGTTGATTGAATCTCCTAGAATATCCCAATGTAATTGATATTTTTTTTCTTTTCCTTCGAACATCCCATAAAAAAATTCAAAAGGTTATGGATGAGTGATGTATCCAATACTATGAAAGGAGAACTCTTAACCTAGTCTTGCTAGTTAATGTATTGTTTTCTAAAGAGAAAACATTATAATATGTTCAAAATTGATGAAGATTAGTGTACTAACATAATGTACATTGAGATAGATGATATGCATAAGAATGCAAGGGGAGTGTCCTCATGGCTATACATGGAAAAAAATGCATGTAATTTCCATCAACAACCTACAATACAAGATGAATTGAAAACTTGAGGGAGTGATTTCTAGGAAAATAATGGATCAAGTGTAGAAGGAATGTTTGCATTTTTTTAGAATTACATTTTTTTTCTATTATTGATTATAATCACGCTATTTTTTTTATTTTCCATGTATTCCTATTGTGGACTCTTGGTTTTTAAATAAGACAAAGTACCAAATCGATGAATATGGACACGACTAAGTACTTGAATAGAGTAGAGAAAATATAGCAGCCATGAAAATGGCAGAAAAAGGAGGATATCCTAAACTTTAATCATGGATTAATGATGCATATATGATATTATTAAATCAATAGTAGATCATAGGAATTTTTCTTGGTGTGATAGGGCACTAGTGGTGACATTCCATAAGAGGTAACATAAGTAATTGGTCCTTAAAATATTATTTCCACTATGTGAATGATATAAATGAAATTGGTATTTCTTTGGTTTGAAATTTGTATTGAAATAATTTAATAAGGTTTGTATGATTTGGCATAGCCCCAAGTTAAGTGCAGAAAATGACCCATTTCTATTTCTCATGTCATATAAATATGTTGCTAACACTTGTTTGGTGCATGTTAATGATCCTTGTTGGGTGTAGATTGATGACCCTTTTTGGATGCATGAATGAAAAATAATAGTGCATGTTTAGCTTGGATGAGAACATGTTATAAATTAAATGTGAATTTCAGACAAGAGTGAATATTGTGCCAAAATTGAACCATCACTCAAAGTAATTTTTCAATGGAGGAATTTCAGCCCCCGGGAGGATATCTCAAAAATGGAAAAGAAATGCAGGAGGAATTTATTCATTTCTTCAAAGGTGATGAAATTGATGAAACACCAAGGAAAATGTTTACTTTAAGGGGTGGAATATGTGATACCCTTGGTGTAGTTTGTTTTACAGACGTGATTAGTTTTTATTTAATTTTAAATAATCTCTGAATATTTGGTTGTGGGACCATGAATTGAATTGACATATCTATATAAATAATTTGATGATTGACAAATATTTGATTCCTTTAGGGAATATTATGGGAAATGGTACGTGAGTCATGTGGGATTCCTTTCTGTCCAAGAAATTGTTAAGAGGTGAAGTCAAAATGGTGTACCTTCGTGAATTCTCCTTCCCAAATTCTCCCAAAATTACAAGGAAAAATATTGCCAGAAGGGAACCATGAGAATGTGAGAGAAAGATTATGTTGTGTATAAATATAAGCTTAGCTAGAGAGAAATGATAAGTTGGGTAAAAATATAATCATAACCATAATGAGGGGGAAAGGAGTGATTTTGAAGGAAAAGTATAAGAATGAGCTTAGCTAGAGAGGAAATGTTAAGTTGAATAAAAGGAAAATATTTTTCTTATATTTAAAAAAAAAGCCTAGGAAAAATGAAGACAAACCTTAAAATAAGGATGTTGGCAAAAATATCTTGGCAAGAGAATTAATAAATATCACTGAGTGGATGTTAGGTCCCGATATTACTAGTGTAGTCCTTTATTTTTATTAGTGTAGCCCCCTTATTGTTACTTTGTGCCCCTGTAACCCCCATATTGTTATTATTGTTCCCTTACATTATTATTGTTAGCTCGGCTAGGCTTATATTGTGACCACATGGACCCCTATATATAGAAGGAGGTTTTTCCATTTGTATCATCAAAGAATTGTTCACCTATGTAATGTATTCGAGGTTTCCCCCTCACAGTGGGTGATTTCTAAGGCGTTGATCTCTCTTCTCTTCTATTTTTGGAGGTGGTTTCATAACATTTGGTATCAAAGCTTTCAATTCTAGGGTTTCCTTGCTCCAAACAAGTCATCGTGGAATTTTTGCTATAACGTTTTTTCTATGAAGGTTAAAAAGCTGAAATTGTTACAGCATGAATTTGAAACCCTACGAAATGTCGTGGAAAAATTTCAGATCTTGGTTCACAATATTTTCAGAGATATGATTTGTGGAAGTTAGGGCTTTTTGTAGGCCCCTGAATTTAACCTAAATAGGTCATTATGGAGTCTTTGCAATCAAAAAATTTCTACGAGGGTTCCGAAGCTGAAATTTTTACAGAGCGAATCAAAAATCCTGAGGAACATTGTGGAAAAATTTCAGATCTTTATTCACCAAATTTTCAGAGGTATGATTTGTGAAATTAGTGTTGTTTTAGGCTTGAAAATTTCATCTCAAAGAGGTGACCCTAAGAAAATCGTCATAACTCTCACTCTGAGCATCGAATTGGAATTCTATAAGAATTGGTCACAAGAACATGGAATTCAGTTTCCTTTTTATCAATTTCATAGCCGAAGGAGGAAGTAGTGACATGTGGCACATTGTACAAGTACACTACTAAACTAGTTCATAATTAGGTCATTGTGGGAGACTGGGCATAAATTTTCCTTAAAGAATCTAAATTAGGTGAAACCTATGGAAATTGAAAGAGGCTTCAGAGGGCTAATACAGGGCCAAATTTTTTATATTGAAGATCTGAAATAGCAGAGATAATTCTGTTTCAATATCGAGCTCCTCAAAATGAATAAAAAGGTGTGCATTTGTTTTTTGAATTGCATAAGTCTTGTGTGAAAAATCAATTTGAATTTATTACAAGGACATATTGTAGAATAAATATCATTATTCGGTTATAAAATGCCTCCTAAAAATAATTCAACACCCATTAAGCCTTTATAAGGCTCTTCTATGACTCATGAAGATGAAAAATTGCAACATGACATATCAAATTACAAGAGCAAGTGCACCAAATTTCTCTCTCGCAAAGAGAAACAAAAAATGAAACCGTAGCTTTGAAGAAAGGCGTGGAAGCCAATATTGATGGCATGGAATTTTCCATGGAAGCTAAGATGGATGACATGAAAGACAACATGGAAAACATGAAGGTTTGACAGTGTTGATACAAGAAATGTTTCCTAATGCCGAAAAGATAATAGAGGAAACTCATGATGAGAACAAAATAAATGCTAATTGTGATTTCATAAACTCTAATGTTTGATGGAAGAACCACCATATTCCAAATATGGATATGAGGATGTTTTATGGCAAGAAACCCGTAACATGGATACTACAAATGGAGAAATAGTTTGACCTCAATAATGTGCAAAACACACAAAAGGTACACATTTCAACTTTACATTTAGAATAAAATATATTTGTACGGTATCGATGGCTTTCCTCCCATAAAAAAAATGTCACTTAGTCAAATTTTATGGAGGAAATGATAGCACATTATGAGGATACAAAGAGCAACACTTTCTTTAGCCAATTGTTAAATCTCGAACAAAAGGGTTCAGTGGTGGAGCACATTGAGGAATTCAAAAAATTGAATATAAGGGTATTTGATATTCCAGAGGAATACATGATTGATGTCTTCATAGGGACTTTAAAGGATAACATCCAACATGAAGTTCACATTTGGGAACCTAATTCATTGGAGAAGGAATTCAGGTTGGCAAGAAAAATTGAATGTAAAATTATGGCGACAAGGAAACCTACCACTCACATCTATAAATATGGAAGTATTGCTACTCCTAGACTTCCTCAACCTACAAGGTTAACACCACAAAAATTGGAAGAAAAAAGAGAAAAAGGGCTCTGTTATAGTTATGATAGCAAATAAACTAAAGGTCATAAGTGTGCTAAGAAGAAATTATTTTAAATAGATTGTGAAGAGGAGGAAGAAAATGAACAAGAACTTCAAAAGAAGAGGATATACATGAGGAACCAACCCTAGAAGAAGAAAAAATGAGTTCGAACATATCGTGTAATGCATTGGTAGGAATTACCACTCCTCAAACTCTCAAGATAGAAGGACATATCAAGAAGAGAAAGGTAATAGTGTGGATTTATTCTAGTAGCACCCATAATTTTATTCATTGTAAGGTAGCCAAGGAATTGAATTGTTTCCTATACCTAGCACCAGAATGTCAAGTGATTGTTCCAAATGGAGGAACTATAAATTTCTCTAGAGAATTCCATAATATCAAGCTAACCATGGGGGCATATGTATTGAATAGTTAAATTCTTTCCATTCCAATGGGAGGTGTTGATGTTGTACTAGGAGTACAATGGTTACAATCTTTGGGGATGGTAGCTTTTAATTTTCAAGAAATTTTCTTGAATTTTTTTTGGAAGGAAAGGAAATCGAATTATGGGGTATTGCAGGGAAGCCGGGAAAGATAATAAGCTCTAATGTCATGACAAAGCTTCTAAAGAAAGAAAAAGAAGGCGTGATTGCACAATTATGCTCACTAGAAGTTCCAACATCAAAACCATCTATTTATCCAAATCTCCAAAATGTCTTGGACAATAATTCCAAGCTGTTTTATACTCCCAAAGGACTCCCACCAATTCATGATCATGATCATGATATTCATTTTATTCCATGAAGTGTTCCTCCAAACATCAGGCCTTACAAATATCCTTATGTCCAAAAGAGTGAAATTGAATGTATGATTACAGAAATGTTAGAAGCTGGTATAATTCATCCTAGTCAAAGTTCCTTCTCTACTCCAGTAGTATCGGTGCACAAGAAGGATGGACCTTGGCGCATGTGTCCAGATTATAGGGAGCTCAATAAGCTCACTATTAAAGACAAATTTACCATTCCTGTGATTGATGAATTATTGGATGAATTACATGGCGCTATTTATTTTACCATGTTGGATCTTCGTTTAGGATATCATCAAATTAGAATGAAGACTGAAGATATTCTGAAAACAACATTTCGAACTCATGAGGGTCATTATGAATTTTTTTTCATGCATTTTTCCCTTACCAATGCACCTTCTACATTTCAAGCGTTGAATTCCATTTTGAAACCCTTCCTTATAAAATGTGTTCTAGTATTTTTTGATGACATACTAATCTACAGTAGGTCTTGGAAGGATCATGTTCAACATGTTGACAGGGTGCTTAAACTATTGGAGGAGAAACAATTAAATGCAAAAACATCCAAATGTTTCTTTGGAGTACAAGAGGTGGAATATCTGGGTTATATTTTATCTCACGAGGGTGTTAAGGTAGAACCTAACGAAATTAAATCCATTAAGGAATGGAAATTCAGCACAACCATAAAGCAGTTGCGAGGATTTCTCGGGTTAACAGGGTATTATTGCAAGTTTATTAAGAATTATGGGAGAATAGAGGCACCTCTAACAACATTATTAAAGAAAGATGCATTTTCATGGACTCCTGAAGAAACTAAGGCCTTTGAACTTCTTAAAGAGGCAATGTGCCTAGAACTAGTCTTAGCTACGCTAGACTTCACAAAAACCTTTATTGTGGAATGTGATGCCTCAGGAAATGGAATTGGTGCTGTGTTAATGCAAGATGGAAGACCCATTTCTTTTGAAAGTCATATAATCAAAGTAAATTATTTACAAAAAGCTATTTATGAGAAGGAAATATTGGCAATACTACATGCACTAAAGAAGTGGAAACCTTACCTAATGGGAAGGCACTTCAAGGTAAAAACTAATGATGATAGTCTTAAACACTTTTTGGAACATAGACTATCTTCAGAAGAGCAGCAAAAATGGGTCACAAAGATGTTGGGTTATGACTTTGAAATCATCTACAAAAAATGGGAAGCTAAATGTTTTTGTAGATGCACTCTCAAGAAAGGATGAAGAGGTGGAATCATTTCTTTGTGCAATTTATATTATCCAACCAGATTGGATAACTGAAGCAAGAGATGAATGGAAGAAGGATGAAGAAGTGTGGACACTCATTCAAAATTTGAAGCAAGATCCTAGTACGTCTGATACATTTAGTTGGAAAAATGATTCCTCATGGTACAAAGATCGCTTATATCTTCGTAAGAATTCCAAAATAAAACAAAAGATTATTTTGGAATTGCACACATCTCCTTTAGGAGGACACTCAGGGTATTGAAAAACTTACCACAGGGTGAAGAAATATTTTTTTGGGATGGCCTTAAATCCGATATTCAAAACTTTGTGGCAAAATGTTTGGCTTTCCAGCAAAATAAAGTTGAGACAATTAAGACCCAGGGTCTTCTACAACATTTATCCATTCCAGTAAACGTTGGGAGGATATTTCAATGGATTTTATCACAACTTTACCTAAGTCTAAAGGAAAGAGTGTCATCATGGTGGTAGTTGATAGACTTACCAAGTATGCACACTTTTGTGCATTATCTCATCCATTTAAAGGAAGTACAGTTGCTACTGTATTTATGGAAACAATTCAAAAGCTACATGGAAACCCAAACATTATGGTAAGTGACAGAGATCCCATTTTTACTGGAAATTTTTGGACGGAATTATTTTATTGTTTGGGTACTCAACTAGCTTATAGTTCATCTTATCATCCTCAATCTTATGATCAAAAATGTAGAAAATGAAATTAACTCATAAATGGATTATAGAAAACACACATGCAAATCATACACAAAATATTGGCAGAAAGGAGGCTTCAGCCTCATGGTATTCTCATCATTCTCTCTTATGAAAATAATTTAGTATTACAATTTAAATAGATGAGAGACAATGTCCTAAGATAGTCAGTGCGATCTTATAATCCTTTGGTTGAGATAATTTCTCACCAAAAACACACCAATATAGGAGTTACTAAACAAACTCCAATATTTGAGGAACAACCCAAGAGTTAGGCACATATTCCTCACTTGGAATATTTAATTAATTAATTTATGTTTGGATTTATTATTGTTTTTCTGAGAGAGGCTAACAAAAATGAGATAGTGAACAAATGTTTGGAAGGATATATTCGTTGTTTTGTATCTGATAAACAAAAACAATGGGTCAAGTGGTTACCTCTGGCAGAATGGTGGTATAACACTTCCTTCCATACTACAGCAAAAATGATCCCATTTATGGCACTTTATGGACATCATCCACTATCCATCGCATCATCTTTAAGAGAAAATTTTAAGGTGCAAGTAGTGGAAGATCACATCAAGCATCAACAACAAGTTCTCCAACTCTTAAATGATAATCTCAATTTGGCACAAAATCAAATGAAACAACAAATAGATCAACATCGCAACGAGAAAATTTTTGATGTAGGAGATTGGGTATTTTTACGGCTACAACCATATAAACAAATGTCCCTCAAGCAAGCTAATAAGGATAATAAATTATCGCCAAAATACTATGGTCCTTAAAAGGTGTTGGAAAATATTAGTACTATGGCATACAAATTGGAGCTTCCTTCTTCTTCGCGAGTGCATCCATTTTTCCATGTTTCATGCTTAAAGAAGGTTACAGGTGAAAAACTTCCAGTTCGAACAATATTGCCAGAACTTGATGAGGAAGTAAAAATCATATTAGAGCCTGAAACAGTCACGGAAAAAAGAATTCGACAGCTGCGAAATGGATGAATTCCAAGGTATCTCATCAAGTGGAAGAACTTACCCACTGAAGATTGTACATGGGAGGATGGAAATTTTATATAGAAGCATCCAGAGCTACTCAAGCATTGAGGACAACACTTTTTTGAAGGAGAGGGGCATGTTAGGTCCCCATATTACTAGTGTAGTCCCTTATTTTTATTAGTGTAGCCCCCTTATTGTTATTGTTGTGCCCCTGTAACCCCCATATTGTTATTATTGTTCCCTTACATAATTATTGTTAGGTCGGCTAGGATTATATTGTTACCCCATGGACCCCTATATATAGAAGGAGGTTTTTTCATTTGTATCATCCAAGAATTGTTCACTTATGTAATGTATTGGAGGTTTCCCCCTTGAAGTGGATGATTTCTAAGGCATTGATCTCTCATCTCTTCTATTTTTGGAGTTGGTTTCATAATAGTGGAAACACTTTGGATAACTTGGTTAAATATGTAACTAGGTTTTCTCTTCATAACGAAAAATATAATCATGATTTTATATAAGGAGAAAAACAAATTTATTATTCTTGTTCTTGAGGCATGGGTTTTATGATCAAGGGAAATTTATTTTTATGTCAAGCACCCATTGAGTGCCTCTAGGGAATTTCATTGAGTCTATAAGCCAATTGATTAATTCAACCATAAAATCACTAGAAGATTTCCATGCAAAATACCTTCACAAATCTAAGAAGTAAACATCATAAACAATTTGCATAATAAAAACCTCAATATTCACAGCAAAACATAAATAGAATTTACAACTGAAAAATAGGCAATATAAGTATGCAGTAGATCTCAGCCTTATTTTATTAATATTGAAAATTCTGGAAATGGAAATGCTGGAAATGGCCGAGGTAATGGCCCCAAATAGGTATACAATCAATTCCGCAACTAGGCTCCAAACAACTGAAAATCAAATAACTGCAACTTGTGAATCCTGAATGGACCCATTAAGGAAAGATATGGGTGCTCACCCACTCTCACTAATCACCCGAGGGTTTCCATCTTGGGGCTACTACTGAAGTATAGAATAAAGTTCTTAAAACTCTCACACAAACAATGATCCAATTAGAAATGTCTCCAAATGACCTGCCCTTCTCCATTTACAGATCTGATAGATAGTTCTCCAAGCCTCTACAATCATCTTATTTTATTATTTTATTATAATTCTAGAATATCCTCCATTGACTCTATCAAAGTGACTTTTAATTTAATTCTAATTCACTTAAGTCCCTTTTGGCCCTTTTCCTCCAATTAATTGTTTTTCCTTTAGTTAAATGACTAATTAAACTCATTTTCATTTAAGGAAAATGGTAAACTGCCCACCATACTCTCACCAACCATTATATGTCACTACTCAACACCCCATCTTGAAGATCTCCTCATTTTGGTTCCAATGATCTATTACAATAAGGTGTTCCATCAAATAATCTTCTCAGAATACCACCTCGAGCATAATTAATTAATTCAGGCTCCATAATAATGCTAATTTTGAAAGTTGTCGAAATGTGATGGAATGAAAGAAAAAATTTGTGATGATGAAATATTCCAAGAAAATGGCATCAGATCACGTAAAATCTCCTCAAGTCACCCTCATAACTCTTGATAACCTAAATCTGCTCTAATGGCTTGGTCATCCCCTGTCCTGGAAATCCACCTTGGTTGTACTATGGAGAAAAATAAAAATCAGAAAATTACATATTGCTACTCAGAGGTTCATTGTTCAAACATGTTAGAATGCTTTCTACCAATACCAAAATCTTGGTCGGCCACCAGGGTGCCACGTGGCAAAATTTGGTTGGCCCACATGGCGTTTCCTTGTTGGTCCGACCAACAACCAATGAAAACACTCAAATTCAAAACCAATATAAATGTGACAAGTGGCACTCTACTATAGGCATAAAAAATAAAGTCAAACATGCACATTCAAGGTCCAGTTAGCAGTATGAACTGTTGACTGGGCAACCCTGTACATCAAAAGACAAATGTTTTTAGTTGTTTCCAAAAATGGACAGAACGTGATTCCAGGAGCATAAAAGGGTGGTTTTTTGTGAAACGATTTGTGCCAGATTCACAACAATGATATATACGCAAGCCCACATGTTTCATTCCATTCCGAGAACTTTTAATTTTGAGCATAAAATTGATCCACTAGATCATTCCTCCCCACTGGAAACTTTTGGACCCCAAAATATCACTTTCGGTTAAAAACCATATGAGGGTACAATTTCTTCACCCTTCGAATCTCATTCCATTTGGATTTTCTTGTATTTGTACCCTTTAGACCCACATGAAGATATTCCACATTTCCTCATTTTGAAGTTCTTGTTTTTCTGGCAAGGATAGTGTATTGCTACAATTATTCAAGATATTTAGGAGAGAAATATTCAATTGAAGGCATTTGAACATTCTCTCCTTGAAATATAATCAAAGGAGGCTCATACAATCTTAAATTCTCAACATTATCAACTGCATAAATTTTCATATATGAAGGAAAATCCAACCTAAAGGCATTATTACCAATCTTTTCCAGAATTTTGAATAGACCATATCTGATTGGTTTTAGCTTTTTACCTTCTCCTTGTAGTCTCTCTTTGCTAATGTGAAGCCAAACTTCATCACTAACTTGGAAGTTGTGATCTACATGATGCTTATCATGTCATGTCTTGTACTTAACTTGACTCTTCTCAAATTGTTCTTGAAAACCCCTTCCCTTTTAAACAAATACATATAATCCATCATTCGAATTTACCTACTCAATAGAAAAATTGTACAAAAAAAAGAGATGAAAATTGTGATGCCCAATTAATAGGAAAAACACATTTATATTAAGAGTACTCTGTTTTCTGGTCTTAAGGTGAAATTCAAGTAAAAATGTTAATTATGCATTATACTAACATTTAAATTAAGTGGCATTTTTTTATGGGGTAAATTTGATGGTTTTGAGGTACATTACATTATGTGCTTTAAATATTTTAAAATATTTGTTTTGTTATTAATAGATAGCTATTTTTAAAGCTAAATGTCGAGTGAACATAGAAGGAATCATACGACATGTAATGTCAATAATATTATGTTTGTAATGAAAGAGACCGAAGCAATGAAAGAGATATATATCTCTCTATAGACAATTATCATATGTAAAATTAAGATAGAGATATAAATATTTTATTAAAGGCACACATTGATCTTTTAGTTATTACTATTTTTATTACTTTTAAGTATAATTTTATAGGACATGTCTTATGTTCATATCAGTGCAATAAATAGAAAACTATTTAAAAAAACTAAATTTAATGATATATTAAAATATGGAGGAAGAATGTTAAAATATATTTTTTTCTTAAAAAAAAGCTAATTAATGTAATGAGATAAGAAGAAAGATTTAATATGGTCCATTTTAGTACATGGAGGAATAGTTAGCTGCAATACATTATCATTCATAATTATCCTCTTCCGAGATATTCTATATTGCTAAGAATATATAGTGGATTAGCTTGCATTAAGGGCATCCTTTTAGCCGAGGCTCATTCTATAACCCATTGAGGGGATGTGTAAGTCTATCCATCCATGAGTCTCCCTTGAAAAAAAAAATATGTTGTAAATAGAAAAATAATGCGTGTTATAATAAAAAAATGGATATGTTGTAAAGTAACTAGAAGTAAAAAAAATTTGTGAGAAAGATGTTTATACTTTTCAAAAATAGTTCAACAAGAGATTTAAATAAACTATTCCAAGATCTATGTTAACTATTTTATGTTAATATCAACTTCATATATATTTTTATATAGAAAAATTTTGTTAAAATAAAATATTTTAATACGAATTAATATTGGCATATACTTGAAAATATATTAATAATAAAATATCCATTTTAATTTGTGTAGATGTACATGTTATGTAAGTGTCAATTAAGTATATATTATATATACTTTTAAAACATTATGTACATATCATGAAAAATTTAAGTTTTAATGGTTAGTCCTATATATATACTCTATTTAGCATTAAAAAAATATAATTTAAACTATGAAAATTAACACATTGTATTTTTCTCTATAAAGAAGTTTGCACATGAAGAAAATTCATCCCTATATACTCATGTTAGACCTGTACTTAACATGGATCTATGTTGGTATAATTAGTCCCGACCATTGAAACTACCTTGACTAGTTTGAAGGGATTACATTTTAAAAGAATAAAAAATTCATAAAGCCATTTAGCATCATGTAAGAGAACCATAACATGGTTATATGCTCGTAAAATTAGTCCCAACCAATGAAGCTACCTTGACCAGTTTGAAGGGATTGCACTTTAAAAGAATAAGAAACATATAAGAGAACCATGTAAGACAACTAAATGATTAGAGCAATCTCATGAGGTATCCAAAGAATAAATATTCATTGTAATAATACCTTTAAAAAAAATAAAAATAATACAACATAAATATGTAACAAAATAACAAAAAAAACAAACGACATTTCATTCAAATAGTGAATAATAACTCTAAAAAATCTTAATTTAAGATAAACTAAAAGTAGTAAATGATTAAAAGAAATATTAAGGTGTTCTTATTCAAATTAAAACTATTCAAGTAAATATATTTGAGTTTGCCTATCAGCCATTAGAGCCTTATAAAATAAAAATATGCTAAGAACATAAACATATCTTCACACAAGATTTTCCATGAATGATAAAAAAGATTTAATCGAGAATGGATTTTATTAAGAACTTTTGGACAACAATTAAAATGAAATGAACCTCACCCTTAATAAAACTGAGATGGGGGAGTCCTTCTTGAGGGCTTGTGCTTACAGAGTAGAGTTCATAGTGGTTGGATCCATTACATTGTTTATGGGACTTGGACCTAATGGCTCTTATGGATACCTCAGTTTAGAGAATCCATGATAATATAATCCATTGTATTATCTATGGAGATGAGACATGTAAGTGATGGAACCTAATAGAGACTTTGGTTTGGATATTAAGTGGAAATAGGAGGCACTGAATTTCCTACACCTCATGGAGATTTGGGTTTAGAGATTTCATGGCAATAGGAGACATTGTATTTCCCACAGGAATATTCCAAGATGGAAAATCATGAATAATTTCACTTGGGTTTAAAGATTCCATAGCAATAGGAGAAATTGTATTTCCTATGATGCTAGGACCTGATGGCACCTCATGGAAATTTGGGTTTAGAAAGTTCATCTTAATACAAGGCATTACATTGCCTATTGGACTATTACTAGATTGAACTTCAAGGAGACCTTCATTTAGGGATTTAGAAACGGGAATGGAAGAAACTCTATGAAGCATAGATCCTTGGTTATCATCATCTTGATAGGAGATGTCATGCCTATTATTAGTAGAACTTCCATCAGCATAATTATGGTAGAAACCAATGCCACTTTGACCACATACACCATGAAGTAAGACCATAACTAAAATAAAGAGCAAAGAATTCTTCATCCATGTATTTTTCATCTCCATTCTCTTGCAGCAGCTACCTCTGATGCAAACAAAAAATCTTATTATTAAATGAACATTTGTTTGTCAAAATAATTGAGTTGCTGAGAATTAATGCAAGATAAAACTCTACAATAAAAAATTGAATTGCATAAATGAGAGAGAACAGGAGGAAGAGAATGAAATATCAGGTTAACAATTGAATCGAAACGAACTTATCTTATAAAATCTCAATTAAAGGAAAGAGTAAGTGCTGTAAAATTTGAGTAGAACATAAAGTTGGTAAGTGGAAAACTTCTTAGTATCAAGTAAATTCTAAACATCTTGAAATGTTTTTTTCGATATTCTAGTTAGAAGTTCCTTTAAGTAAAATATCATTTCTTTTTGAGCAATTTTTACATTGATTACATAGAGTTTGAAAAAAAAATTCTAAAATCAAAATTTTTAATCTCTTAATATTTTTCCAGTTTAAGTTTATGTGATGTGTATAGCATTGAATTGATTCTTCCAAATCTATCAACTTATTATTTGGCCCAGATTTAATATTTTACCTATACTTTAAAGAGAAATAAAACTCTAATATTTTGTTGTTATCTAAATTATTTATTACTATATAAGAATGGGTGCACATCTTGTATTATATCCTAAAAAGATATGGAGTATGGAATAAAATAAAGTGAAAGAAAAAAAGAGGAAGTTTTTGTTCACAGGAATAGTAACATTTTCAAATTTTAATTATCTGCACTGAGAATTTGCAATATCAAATGGCCAGTACCCTTGAGTTGGAAAAAACAAATGAACAAGCCTAAAGAGGGGGAGGAATTGCCAGGATCTTGACGTTGGAATTTTTGCAAATCTTTTTTAAAGAATCTAACAGTAGCAATTGCCTGGACTGTCAAAAGTGACGGGAATCTAACAGTAGCAGTAGCAAAAGTGACGGGAATCTAACAGTAGCAGTAGCAATGTTTGAATCATATTTGTAATGACAGAAATAAATTTAGCACCATAAAAAAACCCTGTAGCCACCCAAAATCTTAAATTAATAACTTTAACTTAAATTTACAAAAAAATTCAAAGCAAAAAAACAAACTGGTTAAACAACGGGATAGAAAATTACCTTGTTTCAAATGCTCGTGTTCTCCAACAGCTATCTTAAATTGATATGGAGTACGGAATAAGCTGCGATCTTAAATTGCTCGGGTTCTGCAACAGCTACGTGAAATCTCAAATTGCTGGCACTCGCCAATCTACTAGTCATGCCAAAGGAAAATATCGAATTCAAATCTCTTAGATTAGATATTTTATATGAATTTAGATTAACCTTAAAATTCTAAATCTTTTTTATTTTAAAAAATTTATTATTTTTGCTATGTGATTTAATGATAGATATTTTTAGCTTTTAAATTTAAGTAATATTTATAGGAGGAAGGTCCACAAAAGGTATCATTTCTTGCTAGCTCAACCATTGAACGACCAATATCAAAAAATGTCTAGAGAATTAAATCCCTAATCTCTTTCAATAGCAAAAATGCTTTAGCTAAAAAAACTCCAACAATTGAAATAATGCTTAGGCTAAATGCATTTAATATAAATATTTATTTTATTATTTTTAATTTAAATTTGATTTACACATTTTCATATGCCACTGTAACTTATTATGTGAATAACAAATTAATCAAAGTTCTTAACATTTAAATTTTCTTATAACTTACTTTCATGTAAGCACTAATTCCTTCATATTAAAATAATCTACACCTCAATAAATTGGATATTTTAAATGTCTCGTAACTTTTCTAGCATACATAATTACTTTTATTCAAATTATTTTGTTTTAAAGAAACACCAAAAAAAAAATCCATTACTTATAATTGTAAAAAAAAAATAGTATCTCTATATCACAATTATCTAATTTTAAGGACTTAAATTTATGTATAAGACTCATTATTTGTGAGATAAAGCAACCACCTCAAAAATCTATATTTAAATATTAATATTAATTTCAATCACCTAGAAGAGAACAACTTACAACAAATAACTATAATAATATATTATAAAATAAATTAACATATATCTATTGAATAAGTAATTTTCTAAGTTTTGTAAAATTAAATAACCCTTAGGGTGGGGTGACAATTTCTTATATATTATCTCCTCCTACCCCAAAACTAAAGGTGGTGGTGGGGAATATATTATGTCTAACATATTTATGTCTTACATACTATCTCCATTGAGCCCAAAATTGGAAGCCCCAAAAACTAATTTGGAAGCCCAAAAATTGCTATATAAGACGCCACTTCACCCTGGGATAAAATAACCCACAACAATCTATATGTATCTTAATTCTAACCATTAAATATTTTGAAATGAAAGAAGATGCATTTATAATGATTCTCAATGAATTCGTAATACTCAGCCTCACTTCATTTGAGTAAACATACAAAAATGATATATATGTATTAACGAGACATCAACATTTAGAGACTATATATGTACATGTCATACCAAAACGCTTTTACAAAATAAGGAATAATGAGTACTAGCTAAGAAATTGTTGTAAGAATAAGAATACACATGAGTCAAGATAAAAACACACTTAAAGATAATATATCTTAAAAAACAATTTATCTGGGTTGATAATGTCCCTTGCAAATGGGTAAAACCCAGTTAAACAAAGTGTCATCTGAAAACTAAGAATTGCAAATAGTGAGGTCAAACTAGCATATCACAACAAAAAGTGGAATAAAGGTTTGAGTGATGACACTCAATCATTTAATATTTAGCCATGTGTAAATATGTCCAAATATATCTTCCTGAATAAACCTATTAAAGAGCATCTGATATTTCTACAAGTGCATTAAAAAGAAGTATTGGGAAGTTTTCAGGGAGGTGAGCAATAAATTAAAAGTAACCACACAAGCAGACTAGAGAATGCAAGAGGCATTTTTCCTATAAGAGAAAAAGCCAATAAAGGATCTAGGGACTCACAATGTATAGAACAGAGTGTGAACAATGGCACAAATGTTATGTCAGGGTTTCCTAGAGTACTTGTGATAGAGAAACCAAGCCTATATCAACATAATATAAGAATTATGACATTAGCGAGTAAATATAATAAATTTTCAAAAAAAATAGAGGTAGGGGAGAATTGTTATTATTCCTTCAAAATGTTTCTCTAGGTGCCATCCAGTCTACCTCTGGATCGGTAGAACATGTACTCATTCACATTCATGTGAACTCATACCAATAGTAAAATGAAGAGAGTAATATTGTCAAGGTGATGTGCATAAAATGCAATGGGTATCCATGGAAAATTATGAAAAAAAAAGTATTAACATGGTAAAACCATTGAACAAGTGTGAACCCTATTAAGAGGGTTATTTGTATAGTTGTATTCATGAAATTGCTAGAGTCTTGGGCCATGACAAAGAATGACTAAAGCTTGGTCATAAGCAACCTACACGTTAAACAAAAACAAGGTTGTAAACCAACCAAAGATGAAGGAAAACATTAATAATGAATTTTGAGGGTTTTATCCAAGGAGTACCACCAAGATAGAAAGGGAAACTTGTGTGAAGCTAGTAAATCTTCACCAAGAGGAGGTCGATAGGAAACACCATTCTTCACATAGTACCTGGGCACAGAATGAATGTGTCAAGAAACACTTGAAACAATATTAAGTTTTGAAATTATATGTATGCGATGGGGAATAAATCGTTTATTTGAATTAGAGGGACCCATAAACCATATTATAAAAAAAACCTAGCATTATCAAGGTAATGTCATAGTAATGGAGGTTGGGAGGGTCTTTGCATTAATAATAGGGAAGTAATTACTATTGAACCTACATATCACAAGAAATGTGATTGGTTAAACCGAAAACCAAAACAAAACATAGAAGGGAAAAGTAGAAATAGCCAAGAAAAATATTTGACGCTACACACTATTACTTACTAGTCTTGCCACATGGTGTAGAGAGTGAACTTCGTAAAAAGGGAAAAGTTGTTTGCATGGAAATAAAATAGATCCACAGCCACTATAATACATGGGTTGCCTGTGGACAGATCGAAACTCCTATAGCAGAGCGAAATGATAGTATCTCTATGGCGAGAGGGAAAAATAGAAAATGAATTGCGGATAGTTCATTTTACCAATTGAAAAACCCTAATTGGCGATCACCATTTATTCATCAGGAAAAATTTGGACCAGTTGTTACCACTCCCCACCCGTTCATGGAAAATTTTATGGGCTAATATTCGCAGGTGGGCTAATTTTCCATGTTTTTTCCAAAAAAAATATTCTCTAGTTTCGATTTTTTATAAAAATGATTCGCCCAAATTTTACAATATAAAATTATTTTATGTTAAAGATCACCAAAGTTATATAGAGAGTATATATAAAATCATTATAACTTGAAATTTTTTATAAACACATCAATAAACATTTTATATTTTACATATAGGGACTAGTGAGATTCGCCAATTTTTTAAACTTCAAGATAATTTTCTATCCTTCAAATTTTCCCTGCACCCCTTTCATGTGAAGTCATGGGCTCACTATTGGCTATACCAATTTAATAAGTTAATGTGACAAGAATGTGGGCCACCTCAAATATAGCTAGTCACAACACCATTTAGAGTTAATAGTTAATCCATGTTCACATTAATTTTATGAGTTGAGGAAGGAATGCGACCATATGCAAAGATGATTATTATGTTAACGTGTCATATTATAAAGTTTTCATTCAAAGGATCAAGTAATCTAGTTTCAAATTCATAATAGGGGAAATGGGTGGAATCACCCATGATATATATGGTAAAGAAAAATATGTATAAACTCATATGAGGAACAAAGAAAATTTTCCAGAACAAATCAAGTATTACTTATTCTTATATTGGGTAAACCAATGTGTGTAAAAGGTCAAACATAACAATTAAGGTAACTATGTACCAAATTAATTGGAAGTTTGAATCATGGACCTCAAATATTGGTCGAAGACTTATGGAAACAATTTAAGAGCATGCTTGAACTATAGTATGAGAAAGAGATAATGTAAGGACTTAAATTGCTCAAGAGAACTAACATTAGGTGTAAATATGTTTATTTGGTCAAATTTTACTATAGAAATGTGTATCACCGATGATGGAAAAAATATTTGAAATAAAAAATAAATAGTAGGTTTTCTTTTGTGGATTTTGAGGTACATTATATGTGGTATTAGTTTTCTAGCTTCAACATTGATTCCTTTAGGTTAACAGATAGCTGAAATTTATTAATATCACTATGTATGTTACACCAAGTTAAGAAGCAAAGGGGATAGAAATGGTAGAAGCATGTGCTAGACCTCTTGGTGAAAAAGAGCATATCTAGATGTATTTAGGAAATGAATTTTCACCTTGTACAACACAACTATTATTATTTAAATGTTAAATTTAAAATTGGGAAAGAAGAGAAATATGTTTAATTTGTACCGAAAATGATATGCTTACATAAAAATGCATAGATGTATGTGTGTGTTAAGTACTTGTTTCTGTTTTAATAGAAGCATTATTTTCATACGTAGTAGGTAATTGTTTAATTGCAGGAAATGATTAAACATATATGGGAATATGCATGTGTTAAATATATCTAAACTCAATTCCTAAATGTTTCCAATACTCATCATGAAACAACATACACCAAGTCTAATAAATGGTTGCACATGTTGATTAATTTAAGAGTTAGAGTTTAAAAATGTATAAATGTTGGCATAAACATTGTATTGGTGTGTGAATATACACTATGGGTATATAGGTAGAATTAGTGCATCTCACATATCAATGATTTCCTGTAACAATGAATTGGGATGGAAGCTTGGATTAAAAAAAAGATATGACAAAGCAAGGATTAGAATTGCATGAAAGGTTCCAGTGAACATAAATGGAAAAATACTTGTGCAAATGGGTGAAATTGCATGAGACCATATACAGGGGTATGTTGATCTAATGTGATTATGAAATGTAGAATTTTATAGGGATCTATTCTTTTATAGAATATGGAAAACCTAATGATTGGTATGGAAAGCACATATGAGTACCCAATTGCATGTGATAACTAATTATAAAATGAATTTTTTTTCCTTGAGAGGTAGTTTCATATATATATATATATATATATATATATAAAACTGAAAATACTCATGTGTACTATTTTAACAATTTGATGGTAATATAAAAGAGAATGAAGTAATGAAATCTATATTTTTTATAAGCAGATAAATGTTATTTAAGGACAACAATAAAGATAAATGTTTCGATGTGTGTGGAATACGATGGGGAAGTAAACATATATATATATATATATATATATATATATATATATATATATATATATATATATATATATATATATATATATATATATATATGGGGTAGTTAAAAATTAAATATTGACTGTACTTAATGTAGAGTCCATATTTATGATCATTGATAGAATTGCTTGGTTATAACAGTTGAAATATAGGTACAAAAATAATTGGGAAGTCAAAAACACTAGAATAAAATAATGTTATATCTGCAATGGGAGTAGTAATAGTATACTCTAAGGTAGAAGGAAATTTTAGAAAACTTGAACAATACCAAGAGGGGGGGGGGGTGAACCAATATTGTGCCTTATGACCAATTTTATGAATTTTTCACCTTTGTTATCACAAACCCCGATTAATTTATTCATTAGGAACATTTTATATGAGTAGATATAGTTATGAATTAGTAAACCACATGAGAATCTACTACATAAGTAAATAATGATGAGCCATAAGAAACAAATCAATAAAAATAAACATGATATCAAAAACACATCAAGGCACAATCACACATAAAGACACATGATGTAAGTTAGAAACCCAAATGGTAAAAACCATCATCGGTAGATAGTCTTCGACGTATTATTTCATTATTATTATAAGGTCCTATTTTAAATCTAAATCAATTGCCACCACTAGTGTGCAAGCCACAAATTTTCGATCATGAAAGTTCCTACTCACTTTAGGCCACTACCTATATGAACTTATCACCCTACCAATCCATTGAATTTTCAGGAACCACTCTCAATAATTATAACTCATCCACCACTGGACTATTTTAAAAACCACAAGATGTAAGCCACCACTCCCAATTTCTCATGCCACTATTGGAAGGACATCACTACACTCTAAATATGAAAGCGACCACTTGCTTGGCAAGCCATCACTTGCCACACTGAAGGCTCCAAACTTCAAACTTATTTGTGGACCACATTTCATAATGTTTGATACTAGATCCACTCTAAAAACTCATACAAACATCATGGGTCTCATTTTCATACTAGAACCATACAAACAATAAGCTCATAAACAATTGAATCAAACAACACAACCCTCTCCAACACAATCAATTTCTTCAATACAAAATTAGCAAATACATTAGCCCAACACAATAAAATCTACTCATGAAAACTGAAACTCAATAACTCTTCAACAAAATACAATATCCATCACTAACATAGTAAGGAAACCATACAAAACTCATACAGTGAAGCTACAACAATACTCTCTCCAATAAAACCCATGCAACACAAACACATCAACAATCTAAAATATGATATGAAGTCTTTATTGAAATAGCTACAAAAATATATCTCCTCTCAATATCAACAAAAACTAGGAGTCATAATATAAAATAAAAAATATTTTAAACATATAGATATATTGTAGCTCCATCATCATCTAAAATGTGCTCCAAAACTAAGCTCTGTTCTACTCTCTAACTCTGTAAAATTGTAGCTTGTTCTCTCATACACTCTAGCTCCATCTAACCCCTTCTATTTCAAAATATGGAATTTTATAATTGATGAAAGGTTCAATAAATACACAACACTAATCCTCATCATCTTGAATTTATCACATTCTACAATGATGTTTAACTCAAGTCCACTCTTTGCACCAAGCACCACGAGAAAATATCTTGGTAATACGTGTAAAATTCACTAGGATGTGAATACAATCTGGAAAAGTCAGTCTAGAAAGGGTAACATTGGTCATTCCTTTGGTAATTATGTTACCAATGCTCCTATTTTTGGGGCAAACATACCCATGGTTTTGCGCATGGATTTATCACATGGTTCTTGGGCACAATGGCTTTTTCCTATGCTATTTCTTAGATCCAGTCAAGAGGACTGTGGTTATGTTCTAATACAGGGTAAGTGGATTGGGGTTTATTAATGCTTCGACATGTATATATATGTATTTTAAAATTAAAAGGAATACAATGAAAAATAAATCTGGTATGCCTTGTTTTGGGATCTAGCGGAAAATCTTTGTGTATATTTGTTTTATGTTCTCGCCGTTGTATATTTTTTTCTATATTAAGAATTATTTTGTAGGTAATTTTTGTACAGGGTTAAAAACTATGATAATACATTGAGAACCTGCATTATAACACCAATTTTCAACTAGATACCTACTTTACCTTGATTTCAACCTAAAATCTCAGTCAACTATGCTCCAAATGATCCTAAACTTGATCCTCTTTACTTGTAAACATCTCCCAATCCTATATATTATCTAAAACCTCATGTGAAGCCTATGATAATCATTTCAAGGCCTCCAAAATTGTTAACATCAATTCCAACACAATCACTTCCTTAGTTTAATCCACATGTAGACACTTAGGTTGGCATCCTAGGTTGAATGCCATAAACAATTGACTCCATAGCTGAGTCCTTAGAAAAACTCCTTTGTAAACCAATAAGATCTTGAGGGCTACCACAAATAGGTTGACATCACTTTCAATACCATGGGACAACATGACTAATAGGAAATGTCATTCTCTAGGCATAATAATGTGAATATATGGAAATACAAATCGAAATGGCATATCACCATCCTAGGTATGTACTAGGTTTCAGTAAATATATGCAACAAGCCAATGTGGTTGTAGAAAAATGACAACATTCTCTATTGTCATGCAAGTGCTATAAAGGAAACTAGTGACATGATAAGCTTGTACTTGAAAAAGGAAGTCTCGTTAATGCATGGATACTCTGGGATGGGGTTTGAAGTGAAACCTAATATAAAAAAATGAACAATATATATTTGTGTGCATGTGTGTGTGTGTGTGTGAGAGAGAGAGAGTATATATATATAGAGAGAGAGGGAGAGACACTAACACACACACACATGCACAGATCTGTTATGACCTTTCTTGAAAAACTTATAAAAAAATCTATTTCAAGAAAAAAATCTAATAAGTGAGTATACATTGAGGGGTTTTTTGTGATAGATTATGCAGAAGACTAATAATAGACATAAAATTTCATAAATCATCAAAGGACCTAGGTTCCAACGTTAATGTGTTTGAGGCATATTGGTCATGTTTTAATGCACAATATAATAAATTGTTATGGGAGGATAAGTTGTAACAAATAATTATGTGATATCAAGTGGACGAAAAAGTTGTAACCCACATTAATGGGAACTATAATTGCTAGTGTAAGGTGATATTCTCAATAAGAGAGAAACCTATTGGATGAAAAACAATTTTTTTATTATAAAAAGTGTAAATTTGAATCTATATATATTTTCAAGAGCAAGACTTTGTTTTCCTAAAAGAAATGGAATTATGCTAGTAGCGTGAATTCTTGAATAAGGATTATCAAAACTTAACTTATGTAAATTAGAGAGAATAAATACACTATTAGTATTTCTATTAGCTGAAACAAGGGTGAGTTCGGTCGAGATGGATCAAAATTAGAAGAGCACAAATTATATACGCATAACAAGGTGTATAGAAGATATTGGAAGTTATGTCAATACCAATAGAAAATGACTAAAAAGGGGGTTAATAACCAAGAAGCATATAATTAAAGTGTAGAAAAAAGAATCATGTACTCAAAAAGATTCTTCTTGAGCATATTTAATGTTAAAATTGTCACAATTTGAACATTCTTATCAAGGGAAAAATATACTAACAACACAACCCAAGTGTGAGTATGCTACATTTTATAACTTATGGCAGTAAATAAAACCTCATGATTTTCATAGACAGGCTTGGTCTGTAGGAATGATAATATTCATGGAAGATATTATAACATTCATACCTAGGGAATATATAAGTACTAATGGAAATTCCAAAAGAAATATTTTGGTGACCTCCCTGATTGAGGAATCTCAAAAAATTATTTTCTTATAGTCTAAAAAAATTACATTCAAATATTTGAATAACCTGAAAATTTTTGGTACAAAGTGTGGCCAATGAGAAAAGAAGCATGAGAAAACAGGTAATTGTGTGATGCCTTAGAGTTACTATCTAAAAAATCTTGTAAAACCCAAGAAAGTGTTGGTAAGCTAGGAATTAAAATATCATAGTAATTGATGGTTAAGAGAAATTTGATTTCAAAGGTATCAACTCAAGTGAAAATTTTTGAGATTATCAAATTAAAAAATATATTGATAATTTCATTTCAACTGCTCCAAGAGACCATAAAAGCAAAAAATTAGTTAGGAATAGTGTGAAAAAAATTCAAAAAATGTCATATTTAGAAAAAAAATCAAGGCTAAAATCAAGATTGAAAACATGTAATTCCTAAAAGGGAAACTACAATGGACTTAGTAAAGGCAAAAAAAAATCCTTAATTAGCATAGGCTTGAAGGATGAAATGGTGCTCATATTTGAAGTGATTAAATATTGGTAGTTGATTTATTGGAATAAATGGCACAAATGTTATGCCAGGGTTTCCTAGAGTACCTGTGATAGATAAAACAAGCCTATATCAACATAATTTAAGAATTATGACATTAGCGAGTAAATATAATAAATTTTCAAAAAAAATAGAGGTAGGGGAGAATTGTTATTATTCCTTCAAAGTCTTGCTCTAGGTGCCATCTAGTCTACCTTTGGATTGGTAGAACATGTACTCATTCACATTCATGTGAACTCATACCAATAGTAAAATGAAGAGGGTAGTATTTTCAAGGCGATGTGCATAAAATGCAATGGGTATCCATGGAAAATTATGGAAAAAAAAAAGAGAGTAACATGGTAAAACCATTGAACAAGTGAGAACCCTATTAAAAGGGTTATTTGTGTAGTTTTATTCATGAATTGCTAGAGTCTTGGGCCATGAAAAATAATGACTAAATCTTGGTCATAAGAAACCTACATGTTAAACAGAAACAAGGTTGTAAACTGACCAAAGATGAAGGAAAATGTTAATAATGAATTTTGAGGGCTTTATCCGAGTACCACCAAGATAGAAAGGGAAAGTTATGTGAAGCTAGTAAACCTTCACCAAGAGGAGGTCGATAGGAAACACCATTCTTCACATAGTACCTGGGCACATAATAAATGTGTCAAGAAACACTTGAAACAATATTAAGTTTGGAAACGATATGTATGAAATGGGGAATAAATGGTTTATTTGAATCAGAGGGAATTCGAGCAAGGCCCATAAACCATATTATAAAAAAACCTAGCATTATCAAGGTAATGTCATAGTAATGGAGGTTGCGAGAGTCTTTGCATTAATAATAGGGAAGTAATTACCATTGAACATACGTATCACAAGAAATTTGATTGGTTAAACCAAAAACCAAAACAAAACAGAGAAGGGAAAGGTAGAAATAGCCTAGAAGAATATTTGACCCTACACACTATTACTTACTAGTCTTGCCACATGGTGTAGAGAGTGAACTTCGTAAAAAGGGAAACGTTGTTTGCATGGAAATAAAATATAGCCACACCTACTATAATACATGGGACACCTGTGGACAAATCGAAACTCCTATAGCAGAGTGGAATGACAGTATCTCTATGGCGAGAGGGAAAAATAGAAAATGAATTGTGGATAGTTCATTTTACCAAATGAAAAACCCTAAGTAGCGATTGCCATTTATTCATCAGAAAAAATTTGGAACATTTGTTACCACTCCCCACCCCTTCATGGAAAATTTTAGGGGCTAATATTCGCAGGTGGGCTAATTTTCCATGTTTTTTCCAAAAAAAATATTCACCAATTTCGATTTTTTATAAAAATAATTTTCCCAAATTTTACAATATAAAATTATTTTATGTTAAATATCACCAACGTTATATAGAGAGTATATATAAAATCATTATAACTTGAAATTTTTTATAAAAACATCAATAAACATTTTATATTTTACATATAGGGACTAGTGAGATTCGCCAATTTTTTAAACTTCAAGATAAGTTTCTATCCTTCAAATTTTCCGTGCACCCCTTTCATGTGAATTCATGGGCTCACTATTGGCTATACCAATGTAATAGGTTAATGTGACAAGAATGTAGGCCACATCAAATATAGCTAGTCACAACACCATTTAGACTTAATAGTTAATCCATGTTCACATCAATTTTATGAGTTGAGGAAGGAATGCGACCATATGCAAAGATGATTATTATGTTAATGTGTCATATTATAAAGTTTGCATTCAAAGGATCAACTAAACTAGTTTCAAATTCATAATAGGGGAAATGGGTGGAATCACCCATGATATATATGGTAAAGAAAAATATGTATAAACTCATATGAGGCACAAAGAAAATTTTCCAAAACAAATCAAGTATTACTTATTCTTAGATTGGGTAAACCAAGGTGTGTAAGAGGTCAAAAAAAACAATTAAGGTAACTATGTACCAAATTCATTGGAAGTTTGAATAGTGGACCTCAAATATTGGTTGAAGACTTATGGAAAAAATTTAAGAGCATGCTTGAACTATAGTATGAGAAAGAGATAATGTAAGGACTTAAATTACTAAAGAGAACTAACATTAGGTGTCAATATGTTTATTTGGTCAAATTTTATTATAGAAATGTGTATCACCGATGATGGAAAAAATATTTGAAATACAAAATAATAGTAGGGTTTTTTTTGTAGATTTTGAGGTACATTATATGGGGTATTAGTTTTGTAGCTTCAACATTAATTCCTTTAGGGTAACACATAGCTGAAATTTATTAATATCACTATGTATGTTACACCAAGTTAAGAAGAAAAGGAGATAGAAATGGTAGAAGCATGTGCTAGATCTCTTGGTGAAGGAGAGCATATCTAGATGTATTTAGGAAATGAATTTTCACCTTATACAACACAACTATTATCATTTAAATGTTAAATTTAAAATTGGGAAAGAAGAGAAATATGTTTAATTTGTACCGAAAATGATATTCTTACATAAAAATGCATAGATGTATGTGTGTGTTAAGTACTTGTTTCTGTTTTAATAGAAGCATTATTTTCATACGTAGTAGGTAATTGTTTAATTGCAGGAAATGATTAAACATATATGGGAATATGCATGTGTTAAATATATCTAAACTCAATTCCTAAATGTTTCCAATACTCATCATGAAACAACATACACCAAGTCTAATAAATGGTAGCACATGTTGATTAATTTAAGAGTTAGAGTTTAAAAATGTATAAATGTTGGAATAAACATTGTATTGGTGTGTTGATATACACTATGGGTATATAGGTACAAGTAGTGCATCTCACATATCTATGATTTCCTGTAAAATTGAATTGGGATGGAAGCATGGATTAAAAAAAAGATATGACATAGCAAGGATTAGAATTGCATGAAAGGTTCCAGTGAACATAAATGGAAAAATACTTTTGCAAATGGGTGAAATTCCATGAGACCATCTACAGGGGTATGTTGATCTAATGTGATTATGAAATGTAGAATTTTATAGGGATCTATTCTTTTACAGAATATGGAAAAACTAATGATTGGTATGGAAAGCACATATGAGTACCCAATTGCATGTGATAACTAATTATAAAATGAGATTCTTTTTCCTTAAGAGGTAGTTTCATATATATATATATATATATATATATATATATATATATATATATATATATATATATATATATATATATATATATATATATATAACTGAAACTACTTGTGTGTACTATTTTAACAATTCGATGGTAATATAAAAGATAATGAAGTAATGAAATGTATATTTTTCATAAGTAGATAAATGTTATTTAAGGACAACAATAAAGATAAATGTTTCGAAAGTAATGTGTGGAGCCACGATGAAATAAACCTATATATATATATATATATATATATATATATATATATATATATATATATATAATATGGGAGTAGGAACCCAAAAAGTAAATATTGACTGTACTTAATGTAGAATCCATATTTATGATCATTGATAGAATTTCGTGGTTATAACAGTTGAAATATAGGTACAAAAATAATTGGGAAGTAAAAAACACTAGACCAAAATAATTTTATATCTGCAATGGGAGTAGTAATAGTATAGTCTAAGGTAGAAGTAAATCTTAGAAAACTTGAACAACACTAAGAGGGGGGGGTGAACCAATATTGTGCCTTATGACCAATTTTACGAATTTTTCACCTTTGTTATCACAAACCCCAATTCATTTATTCATTAGGAAAATTTTATATGAGTAGATATAGTTATGAATTAGTAAACCACATGAGCAACTACTACATAAGTAAATAATGATGAGCCATAAGAAACAAATCTATAAACATAAACATGATATAAAAAACACATCAAGGCACAATCACACATAGAGACACATGATTTAAGTTAGAAACCCAAATGGTAAAAACCATCATCGGTAGATAGTCTTCGACGTATTATTTCATTATTATTATAAGGTCTTATTTTAAATCTAATTCAATTGCCACCACTAGTGTGCAAGCCACAAATTTTTGATCATGCAAGTTCCTACTCGCTTTAGGCCACTACCTGCATGAAATTATCTCCCTACCAATCCATTGATTTTCAGGAACCACTCCCAATAATTATAACCCATCCACCACTGGACTATTTTAACAACCACAAGATGTATGCCACCACTCCCAATTTCTCATGCCACTATCGGAAGGACATCACTACACTCTAAATATGAAAGCGACCACTTCCTTGGCAAGCCATCACTTGCCACAATGAAGGCTCCAAACTTCAAACTTATTTGTGGACCACATTTCATAATGTTTGATACTAGATCCACTCTAAAAATTCATACAAACATCATGGGTCCCATTTTCATACTAGAACCATACAAACAATAAGCTCATAAACAACTGAATCAAACAACACAACCCTCTCCAACACAATCAATTTCTTCAATACAAAATTATAAAATACATTAGCCCAACACAATAAAATCTACTCATGAAAACTGAAACTCAATAACTCTACAACAACATAAAATATCCGTCACCAACATAGTAAGGAAACCATAAAAAACTCATACAGTGAAGCTACAACAATACTCTCTCCAATAAAACCCATGCAACACAAGCACATCAACAGTCTAAAATATGATATGTAGTCTTTATTGAAATAGCTACAAAAATATATCTCCTCTCAATATCAACAAAAACTAGGAGTCATAATATATAAAAAAATATATTTTAAACATATAGATATATTGTAGCTCCATCATCATCTAAAATGTGCTCCAAAACTAAGCTCTGTTCTACTCTCTAACTCTATAAAATTGTAGCTTGCTCTCTCATACACTCTAGCTCCATCTAACCCCTTATATTTCAAAATATGGAATTTTATAATTGATGTAAGGTTCAATAAATACACAACACTAATCCTCGTCATCTTGAATTTATCACATTCTACAATGATGGTTAACTCAAGTCAACTCTTTGCACCAAAGACCACGAGAAAATATCTTGGTAATACGTGTAAAGTTCACTAGGATGTTAATAAAATCTGGAAAACTCAGTCTAGAAAGGGTAACATTGGTCATCCCTTTGGTAATTATGTTACCAATGCTCCTATTTTTGGGGAAAACATACCCATGCTTTTGCGCATGGATTTATGACATGGTTTTTGGGCACGACGGCTTTTTCCTATGGTATTTCTTAGATCTAGTCAAGGGGACTATGGTTATGTTCTAATAGAGGGTAAGTGGATTGGGGATTATTAATTCTTCGACATGTATATATATGTATTTTAAAATTAAAAGGAATATAATGAAAAATAAATCCGGTATGCCTTGTTTTGGGATCGAGCAGAAAATCTTTGTGTATATTTGCTTTATGTTCTCACCGTTGTATATTTTTTCTATATTAAGAATTATTTTGTAGGTAATTTTTGTACATGGTTAAAACCTTCGCTAATACATTGAGACCCTGCATTATAACACCAATTTTCAACTAGATACCTACTTTTCCTTTATTTCAACCTAAAATCTCAGTCAACTGTGCTCCAAAAGATCCTAAACTTGATCCTGTATACTTGAAAACATCTCCCAATCCTGTATATTATCTGAAAATTCATGTGAAGCCTATGATAATAATTTCAAGGCCTCCAAAATTGTTAACATCAATTCCAACACAATCACTTCCTTAGTTTAATCCACAGGTAGACACTTAGGTTGGCATCCTTAGTTGAATTCCATAAACAATTGACTCCTTAGCTGAGTCCTTAGAAAAACTCCTCTGTAAACCAATAATATCTTGAGGGCTACCACAAATAGGTTGACATCACTTTCAATACCATGGGACAACATGACCGATAGGAAATGCCATTCTCTAGGCATAATAATGTGAATATATGGAAATACAGATCGAAATGGCATAGCGCCATCATAGGTATGTACTATGTTTCAGTAAATATCTGTAACAAGCCAATGTGGTTGTAGAAAAATGACAACATTCTCTACCATCATGCAAGTGCTATAAAGGAAACTAGTTACTTGATAAGCTTGTACTTGAACAAGGAAGTCTCGTTAATGCAAAGATACTCTGGGATGGGGTTTGAAGTGAAACCTACTATAAACAAGTGAACAATATATATTTGTGTGTGTGTGTGAGAGAGAGAAAGAAAGAGAGTATATATATATATATATATATATATATATATATATATATATATACACACTAACACCCACACACATGCACATGTCTATTATGACCTTGCTTGAAAAACTTATAAACAAATGTATTTCAAGAAAAAAATCTAGTAAGTGAGTATACATTGAGGGGTTTTTGGTGATGGATTATGCAAAAGACTAATAATAGACATAAAATTTTATAAATGATCAAAGGACCCAGGTTCCAACATTAATGTGTTTGAGGCATATTGGCCATGTTTTAATACACAATATAATAAATTGTTATGGGAGGATAAGCTGTACCAAATAATTATGTGATATCAAGTGGACGAAAAAGTTGTGACCCACAATAAATGGAACTATAATTGCTAGTGTAAGGTGATATTCTCAATAATAGAGAAACCTATTGGATGAAAAACGAAATTTTTTTATAAAATGTGTAAATTTGAATCTATATATATTTTCAAGAGCAAGACTTTGTTTTCCTAAAAGAAATGGAATTATGCTAGTAGTGTGAATTCTTGAATAAGGATTATCAGAACTTAACTTATGTAAATCAGAGAGAATAAATACACTATTAGTATTTCGATTAGCTGAAACAAGGGTGAGTTTGGTCCAGGTGGATCAAAATTAGAAGAGCACAAAGTATAAACACATAACAAGGTGTATAGAAGACATTGGAAATTATGTCAATACCAATAGAAAATGACTCAAAAGGGGGTTGATAACCAAGAAGCATATAAATAAAGTGTAGAAAAAAATATCATGTACTCAAAAAGATTCTTCTTGAGCATATTTAATGTTAACATTATCACAATTTGAACATTCTTATCAAGGAAAAATTATACTAATAACACAACCCAAGTGTGAGTATGCTACATGTTATAACTTATGGAAGTAAATAAAATGTCATGATTTTCATAAATAGGCTTGGTCTGTAGGAATGATAATATTTATGGAAGAGATTATAATATTCATACCTAGGGAATAGATAAGTACTGATGGAAATTCCAAAAGAAATATTTTGGTGACCTCCCTGATTGAGGAATCTCAAAAAAATATTTTCTTATAGTCTAAAAAAATTACATTCAAATATTTGAATAACCTAAAAAATTTTGGTACAAAGTGTGGCCAATGAGAAAAGAAACATGAGAAAACAGGTAACTGTGTGATGCCTTAGAGTTACTAGCTAAAAAATCTTGTAAAACCCAAGAAAGTGTTGGTAAGCTAGGAATTAAAATATCATAGTAATTGATGGTTAAGAGAAATTTGATTTCAAAGGTATCAACTCAAGTGAAACTTTTTGAGATTATCAAATTAAAAAATATATTGATAATTTCATTTTGGTTGCCCCAAGAGACCATAAAAGCAAAAAATCACTTTGGAATAGTGTGAAAAGATTAAAAAATGTCATATTTACAAAAAAATATCAAGGCTAAAATCAAGATTGAAAACATGTAATTCCTAAAAGGGAAACTACAATGGACTTATTAAAGGGGGAAAAAGTCCTTAATTAGCATATACTAGAAGGATGAAATCGTGCTCATATTTGAAGTGATTAAATATTAGTATTTTATTTATTGGAAATTTCACTAACTAGTTTATTTTATAGTATTTTCTATAAAGAAAGAGTTAAGTTTTGGACATTGACTAAGTATAGCCCAAGTAAGGGTAATATATATTACCAAAAAATAAAAAATAAATATATAGTACATTGAAATAGGGTGTTCTGATAGTGTCCCTTGAAAGTGGATAAACCTAGTTAAACAAGGCATCATCCAAAAGCTAATAATTACAAACAGTGACGTTAAACTAGCCTATCGGAATAGAAAGTAGAATAATGGTTTGAGAAATGGAATTCAACCATTTACAATATTTAACTTGGTTAGACATGTTTAGATATGTCTTCCTGAATAAACCCATTAAAGAGCATCCAAGAATTCTACAAGTGCATTAAAAATAAGTACTGTGAAACTCGTTTTTAGGGAGGCGAGTAAAAAATTAGGAGTAACCACACAAGTATACTCAAGACAAGAAGAGCCATCTGAATTATAAGAGAAAAATCTGAAAAAGGATCATGAAGCTCACAGTTTCCATAACAAAGTGTGAATAAAGGTGCAAATGTTATGCCTTGGTTTCCTTGTGTACTTGTGACAAAGAAACCAAGTCTTCATTAGTATGATATAAGAATTATGACATTAGCTAGTAAATATTATCAATTGTCAAAAAAATTAGGTAGGGGAGAATTATTATTATACCTATAAAGTGTTGCCCCAAGTGCCATCCAGTATACCTTTCGATCATAAGTGCATATACTTAGTCAAATTCACTCAAGCTCAAATTAATAGTAAAATGAAAGGAGTAGGGTTATCAAGACCATGTGCACAAAATGGAAATGAGTATCAATGTAGAATTATGGAAAAAAAAAAGAGATTAACATGGTAAAGCACTTGAACGGATGTGAACCCTATTAAGATTTTTATGCTTGTAGTTGTATTCATGAAATGGCTAAAGGCTTGGTCCATGACAAAGAATGACCAAAGTCTGATCATAAGAAAGCTACATGCTAAACCATGGTGTATTATGGCCTAAAAGAAAAATTATGTTGTAAACTGAGTAATAATGAAGGAAAACAATAATAAATAATTCTGAGGGTTTAATTCAAGGATTACCACCAGCATAGAAAGGGTAAATTACCTGAACCTGGTAAACGCTCACCAACAAGATGTCCATAGGAAACACCATTCTTCACATAGTACCTGAGCATAGAACAATTTTTTCAAGAAATGCTTGAAACAATATCAAGTTTAGAAATGATAGGTAGGTGATGGGGAATAAATTGTGTGCTTGAAGAAGAGGGAATTCAAGGAAGGCCCCTGAAACTTGGTTAGTGAAAAAATATTAGCATTAGTAGGGAAATCTCATAGTAATGGAGGTTGGGAGAGTATTCACATTACTAGAAGGGAAATACTTAGTACTAAACCTACAAATCATAAGCAATGTGATTATTTAAACCAAAAACCAAAACAGAATAGAGAAGGGAAAAGTAGAAATAACCAAGAAGAAAATATGACCCTACAGAATATTACTCACCACACTGGTGGTGTGGTGCTGAGATTTAACTTCATAAAAAGATAAAGGATGTTTTTGTGGAAAGAAAATAGAGCCACACCTAGTTTAATATTAAGGCAAGGAGTGGATAGGCCAAAACCTTTGTAATAGAGCCAGATGATAGCTCATTTATGTCTAAAGGGAAAAAGAACAAATGAATTGGGGATAACTCATTTCCCCAAGTGAAAAACCCTAAGTAGAGATTGTCATTGATTCACTATGAAAAATTTGGACCTTTTTTTACCATTCCACACCGTTGTCATGTGAAGTCATGGGATAAATGTCAGTTTAGACCAATGTAATAGGTTAACGTGGAAAGAACATGAGAAACCTCACATATAGCCAACCATACCACCATTTAGAGTTAATAGTTAATCCATTTTCACATCAATTTTATGAGTTGAAGAAGGCATGTGGCATTATGGGAAGAGTAATATTATATTAAGGTGTCATATTATAAAGTTTACATTCAAAGGATAAAGTAACCTATCTCTAGGTTCATAATAGGGGAAAGGGGTGGAATCTATCATTATATATATGAGAAAGAAAATATGTATAAATTCATATGAGTCACAAAGGACATATTTCAGAACAAATCAATGATTACTTAGTTCTTGGCTTGGGGAAACCAAGGTGTGTAATATGTCAAACATAACAATAAAGGAAATTATGTACCAAATTAATTGAAATTTTGAACCATGGATTTGAAATATTGATCGAGGACTAATGGAAAAATGTTAAATTCAAAATTGTGAATGAATACGAATATGTTTATTGGGTACCGAAAATTAGCAACATAGTATATGAGCATATCTAAATATGAATTAGTAAACCACGTGAGTAGATACTACATAAATAAATATTCATGAACCATAAGCAACAAATTTGTAAACATGAACATGAGATTATCAACACATGAAGATACAATCACAAATAGGGACATCAGATGTAAGGTGGAAACCCAAAGGGTAGAAGCCATTGTTGGTAGATAGTATCCATCGTCTTATTTTCATATTATAAGGTATTATTTTACATGTAAATCATTGGACACCAATAGTGTCCAAGCCACAACTTCATGATCATAGAAGCTGCTACTCGCTCCAGGTCACTACCTATATGAACTTTTCAAGCCATCACCTATAGGAAGCCACCACTCTCTTGACTTTGTAGGCCACCACCTTCTGGAAGCCACCACTCGCAATAATTCTCTCCTAACCACCACTCCCAATTTATCATGCCACTACATGAAGGATGTAGCTACACATTGAATACACAAGCCACCGCATGCTTGGAAAGCCATAACTCGTCACACTGTTGGACCAAACCTTAAAGCTTCTTTGTGAACCACATTTCAAAAAATTTCATATTGGATCCACTCTAAAAACTATGTAATATTCCCAATTAGATGCTACTAGTTGGAATATTATATGTTGCTCTATTTTGTAGGGTAAAAGAATAAATGGGGTAGAGAGACCCTTAAATCTCTTTACTAGAAATAAAACATTCCCAATGTGAAAGGGGCTTTGTGCGGGAAGGAAAAATAAAACCACCCTTGGTGTAAAAAGGGGGCAATGCATGAGGACTATAACCTTGTTGACCAAGTCAAAAACGCTACTAAAAGATAAGGAAAACTAGTGGGAACAACGTAGTTTTGATAGAGGACTCTTTACAATGAAGTAACCTCATGAATGTGTGGGGTCCATGGTAAGGAGGCTCACAAAGAATAAAAAGGAAGAGAGGGAAGCCATGAGAGGCATTCAAAATCTTGTCTATGATTGAGTCTTATGACTTCTTGCATGCTTCAGCTATTTAGCTGGGTTTGCTGCACTGTTTAGTGCAAGGGATTCTCATGTGGGAGTTCCACTCTCTTTCTTGGTTCAGCTTGTTGAGGGGATCTAAGAGGAGAATTTTGGGCTTCATTTCCACTATCTTAATTGGGGTCAAGCAGTCACCAACTCCTACAGTGTAGTATCTTGCAGAAACTACGTCATTTCTGAAGATGATCTTGTGGTAGGGTTAAATCCCTTGATTTTGTGCTAGTTTCTTGGAGAAGGGGGCTCTTCCTCTCCTGAAAGGCTAGTAGGAAGGATATTCAACCATTTTTATGTGCTCTCATGTATTATTCAGCCATATCATATATTGAGTTGCAATAGACTATGTGATTTTATGTAGAGATATCATTTTACACTAGTGCTCTTATGAAACCCTTGCCATGTTGTCTCCATTTTGTGTAAAAGAGGCTAGACCTCCATTTTTCTTGGCTCTTTGATTAATGAAATCTCTAGATCTGTTATGAATCATATTTTTCTGTAGAAACCATCATAGAATAACATTACTTCATGCTTCAGAATTTTTTTTTGGTGACGTCTTGGGGTTTGGGTGTTTTTGAGGTGTATTGGCATGGGGAGATCTGTTTAACATAGCTAGAGTGATTTTTTTTTTGTTCCCATTCTGCATGTAAGGGTTATAAACCATAATATAAAGGATCCAAGTCTTATTTTTCAATTCTATAATGTAATTTTCTGAAAACAACGTTTTTACTCTCCATAGTGCAGAAATTCCTAAGAAGGAATATTACAGTGGTATCAGAGCTCTCCTCTTGGCTCAGATTTTTGGGAAAATATATCTACAGTATGGAGGAGAAATATATTTCAAAGATTCTTTTTCAAACCATGCAGAACATTGCAAGAGATCTCAAGGAGATGAAGCATAAAGAAGGCCCTAGGGGGTTTTACCATGAAGCAGGAACCAGCACCTCACGTTGTGTGGAACGATCAGCCACACATCCTCCACTACAACGCTCCACTATTCCCTCATTCCTATCTGAAGAAAGGGAGGAAAAACCCCTTGGTGACTATTTTGTGGAGTATGAGTCCCAATCCCGAAGGTTCAAAGAACACTTTAGCTTTCAAGAATTCTGTCGGATCAAGGAAGGGAGGAGAACTCGCTATTACCAAAAGAGGGGAGGATTTATGCAGGAATAAGATCTACAACGTAGTATGGGTAGATTATTCTTGCATATATATGATGGATCACCTAAGTGCACAACCAAGGCTTGGGTGGAAAAGCTGGATACTTACTTTCAACTCAATAAGGTTTCTAATATAGAGGCTATCAAAATAGTTGTGTTGCACTTGGAAGGGGAGGCTCATGAATGGTGGTTCCATTGGCTAACTATAATTGGACATGCTAATATCACTTCATACTCAGTCTTCACCAAGAGACTAGTAGAGATATTTTATTGAAGGGATCTGGAGGCCCACTTTGTTGAGCTAACCAAGATCAAACAAAAGGGAGATCTAGAAGATTATATTGTTGAATATTTCTAGCTTTCAGTAATGGTATCCAACCTCACTATGAGTAGAAGGGTATGTATGTTTAGTAATGGGATGGTTGAACCTTTGCATGGGTTGGTAAGATCCACTAAACCAACTACACTCCTAGAGGCTGTGGAGAAGGCTAGAGATTTACAACATACTTTGCCCAAGGAAAAGGCATTTCTGCAGCAGGAGAATTCCTCATGGCCAAAGAAGACAATTCTTAACCATAATCAAAGGAGATTAAGGAAGGAGAAACTTTTTCTTACTTTTCAAAAGCCATGGGTGCCAAACCATGAATGTGTTGCAGGGAAAACTCATTATATTGATATATTTTCCAATGAAGAGGAGAGTGCCAACGCTGTACTACCCATAGAAGAGGCAGTAAAAAAAATTTCTCTAAGGGGAGGAGATCTTTCAACGTTAAGAGGAGTCCCTAAATATATGACTTTAAGAGTTACAGGTACTATTATGGGGCAGAGAGTATCCGTGCTAGTAGAAAGTGGAGATACTCATAACTTCATTGATTCTCAACTAGTCAAGAAGAGGGGCATCCATATGGAGGACTTTGAAGGTTTTTCAGTCTTGGTTCCGGGAGCCAGAACTTTGCAGTGTGTCAAGTATGTTCCAAGATTATCTATCACTATGGGAACCTGCACTATGACAGACCACTTCTTTGTGGTTGATATCCCTGACACCAATGTTATACTGGGTTTCCAATGGCTAATCACTCTTGGGAGAGTCACCACTGATTGGGAGACTCTAAATATGGAATGGATAGGGAAGGATGTCGGTAAGAATAAAAAAATAAAAGGCATGCATACTTACCCAACTCAGTTAGCCCACAAGATGGAGGCAGAATTACGTAGAGGATACATAGAATGGGCAGTAGGACTGCATTTATCTGAACCAAAAGTCCAGGATTCCCAAGTGCATCTTGATGTGCAATCTCTCTTAGACCGGTATTCTGTAGTATTTGGGGATATACCATCAGGGAGACCTCTTGATAGAGGGTTTGAGCACACTATTGAGCTGGAGAAATGGATTCAAGCTATGATTACAACCCCTTATAGGCATCCCAAAGATTATAGGGATGAAATTGAAAGGGTTATTCAAGAACTATAAGCTCTAGTACATATATGTCCTAGCACTAGCTCTTTTGCATCTTCAGTGGTCTTGGTTAAGAAGAAGGATGGTACATTGAGAATGTGCATTGAATATAGAGCCCTAAACAAAAGGACCATGAAGAATAGATACCCAATCCCCAGGATCGATGAGCTAACGAATGAGCTAAGAGGATCCAAATATTCCTCCAAGATTGACTTGAGATTCGGATATCACCAAATCAGGTTGAGGGATCAAGACATTCCTAAAACAACATTCAGGTGTCACTATGGGAATTTTTAGTTTTTGGTGATGCCATTTGGTTTGACCAATGCCCTAGCAACATTCTGATAATGCATGAACCACATTTTTCATGGTCATCCAAGAAAGTTTGTATTGGTTTTCTTTGATGATATTCTTATTTACAGCCGCACATGGGCGGAACATTTGCAACATATTGAGATAGTATTTCATATTCTCAGGGAGCAACAGTTCTATGCTAAACTCTCTAAATGTGAGTTTGGTCTCACAGAGATGCTTTAATTGGGCCACATCATTGGAGTGGATGGAGTAAGAGTGCATGAAGAAAATATCTGGGCAATCAAGGGTTGGCCTGAGTGAAGGAACGTTACAGAACTCCAGTGGTTTGTAGGCATATGTACATATTACCGGATGTTTATCAAAGGGTTCTCTCCACTTGCAGCACCACTTACAAAGTTGAAAAATAAGGGAGCTTTTAGTTGGACACGTACAGTGCAGAGGGCTTTTGATAAGCCCAAAGAGGTAATGACTAGTTTTCCAGTATTAGTTTTACCTGATTTCTCTCAACATTTTGTGCTAGAATGTGATGCATCAGGTGAAGGAATTGGAGCAGTCTTGATGCAACGAGGACATCCTAACGCCTTTGAGAGTAGTAAGCTTTAACCACATGAGAGGCTATACACCATCTATGATAAAGAAATGTTGGCTATTGTGCATGCCTTAGCCAAATTCCGGCAATAATTGGTGGGGTTAAATTCAAGGTGAAAACTGACCATAATAGTCTTAGATTCTTTCTTGAACAGAAGCAACTCCAAGAAAGACAACAAAATTGGGTAAGAAAAATCGAAGCTTATGACAAGAGTATGTCAAGGGGAAGAGCAATATAGTGGTTGATGATCTATCCAGAAGACCAACAGCGTTGTCCTTGAGGGGCATGGACGCAGATTGGCAGGCTCAATTGTTGGTTGAGTACTCTAAGGATAATTTTGCATGTGAAGTACTTGATGGTGTGATATCTGATGAGAGGTATAGAGTGATGGATAAGATCATCTATTACAATGACCGAGTATTTTTGGCTAAGAATGCTAAGCTCAAAGAGAATATTTTGCAAGCCTCACATGATTCCCCACTTGCAGGGCATCAAGGATTCACAAAGACTTATCGGGCCATAAGGGAGAGATTCTCATGGAAGGGTCTCAAAGAGGATGTGCTCCAACATATCAAGGAGTGCCTAGTTTGTTAGCAATACAAGGGAGAACACACTCATCCTGCCGGGTTATTGCTGCCACTACCCATTCTGGATGGAAAATGGGAAAGCATCTTCATGGACTTCATCACCAGTCTACCTACTGTTCAAGGTAAGATTTGTATCTTTGTAGTTGTTGATAGACTAATAGATTATTCACACTTCTTTTCCATTTATGCACATTATACTTCTTCACTGGTAGTTGAGCTCTTCTTCAGAGATGTGTTTAGATGCCATGGTCTCCCAAATACCATAGTGAGTGATCGGGACAGCCGCTTCATGGGTGGCCTTTGGCAAGAACTCTTCCGATTAGTGGGGACTGAATTAACACCAAGTACCAGCTATCACCCACAAACCGATGGAAAAACTGAAATAGTGAACAAGTGGCTAGAAGGCTACTTGAGAAACGATGTTTTGGGGTAGAAGAGGGCATGGTTGTGTTTGCTCCATTTGGGGGACTATTGTTACAACACCACTTACCATATTTCCATTAGTATGACCCCATTTCGAGCTCTCTATGGGTATGATGCACTCTCATTTTTTGATGTCATGTTTGGAGCAAGCAAGGCTCCCAGAGCAAAGGAATGGATTCATAAGAATCAAGACATACTTCAGGCCCTTAAAGACAACATTTCTACTGCCCAAAATCAGAAAAAGGTATATGCAGACCATGGTCGGATAGAGAGACAGTTTGAGGTAGATGATCTAGTCTATCTTTGCCTTTAGCCTTATAGGAAAACTACACTCAAAGAGAAGGGGGCTGAAAAGCTCAAACCATGTTTCTATGGGCCATATAAGGTGATCCGTCGTGTAGGGGAAGTTGCATATGAGTTGGAGCTTCCCAAGGGGAGAAAGATCCACAATACATTTCATGTCTCATGCCTCAAGAAGGCCATTGGACATAATGTAGTTGCCAACATGGACCGCCCACATATTTACGATTAGGGCCATCTAGTTTTGTAACCTGAGGAAATTCTGGATACACGGGAGAGGTAGCTAAGGAGCAAGGTAATCAAGGAATATCTGATTCGATGGAGGAATATTCATGATGAGGATGCCACTTGGGAAGGAGAGAAGATCTTACAACATCCTTCTTTGTTGTTTCTTGAGGATAAGAAACTTTTGATGGGGGAGGTCTATAATATTCCCAATTATCTGCTGCTAGTTGAAATATTATATGTTGCTCTATTTTGCAGGGTACAGGAATAAATGGGGTAGAGAGACCCTTAAATCTCTTTAGTAGAAATAAAAAATTCCCAATGTGAAAAGGCCTTTGTGTGGGAAGGCAAAATAAAGCCACCCTTGGTGTAAAAATGGGGCAATGCATGAGGACTAGAACCTTGTTGAGCAGGTCAACAGCACTACTAAAAGAGAAGGAAAACTAGTGGGAACAACACAGTTTTGATAGAGGACTCTTTGCAATGAAGTAACCTCATGAATGTGTGAGTTCCAAGGTAAGGAGGCTCACCAAGAATAAAAAGGAAGGGAGGGCAGCCATGAGAGGCATTCAAAATCTTGTCTTTCATTGAGTCTTATGAATTCTTGCATGCTTTAGTTGCTTAGCTGGGTTTGTTGCGTTCTTTAGTGCAAGGGATTCTCATGCGGGAGTTCCACTTTCTTTTTTGGTTCAGCTTGTGGAAAGGACCTAAGAGGAGAATTTTGGGCTACATTTCCACTATCTAACTTGGGTTCAAGCAGTCACCAACTCCTACAATGTATTCTCTTGCAAAAACTGCATCATTTATGAAGGTGATGCTGTGGTAGGGTTAAATCACTTGATTTTGTTCTAGTTTCTTGGAGAAGGGGGCTCTTCCTCTCCTGAAAGGCTAGTAGGGAGGATCTTCAACCATTTTTATTTGCTCTCATGTATTATTCAACCATATCATATATTGAGTTGAAGTAGAATCCATGATTTTATGCATAGGTATCATTTTACACTTGTGCTCTTATGAAACCCTTGCCAGGTTGTCTCCGTTTTGTTTAAAAGAGTCTAGACCTCCATTTTTCTTGGCTCTTTGATTAATTAAATCTCTAGATATGCTATGAATAATATTTTTCTGCAGAAACCCTCATAGAATAACGCTTTTTCATGCTTCAGAATTTATGTTTGGTGAAGTCTTGGGGTTTGGGTGTTTTTGAGGTGTATTGGCATGGGGAGATCTATTTAACATAGCTAGAGTGATTTTTTTCTTCTACCATTCTGCATATAATGGTTATAAAGCATAATCTAAAGGATCCAAGTCCTATTCTTCAATTATGTAATGTAATTTTCTGAAAACAACGTTTTCACTCTCCATAGTGAAGAAATTCCTAAGAAGGAATATTACAGACTCATAAAAACATCATGCGCCTCATTTCATCCCATTTTCATACTAGACCCATGCAAAAAATATTATCATCAACAACCAAATCAAACCACAACACAACCCTCTCCAACACAATTTATTTCTACAATACAAACTCAGCTAATACATTAGCTTAACACAATCAAATATGCTCATCAAAAGTAAAAATCAATAACTCCGCGAAAACACATAATAACCATCACTAACATAGTAAAGTAGGCATACAAAAATCTTACACTAAATCTACAACAATATTCTCTCCAATAAAACCCTTGTAATAAAAACACATCAACAATCTAAACTATGATTCAAAGTCTCTACTACAGTAGCTACAAGAATATCTGTCCTCTCCATATCTATAGAAAATTGGAGCCACAATATGCAACAAAATTATAGGTATATTGTAGCTCCATCATCCTCTAAACTTTTCTCCAAAACTAAGCTCTGATCTACTCTCTAATTCTACAAAAATGTAGCTCACTCTATTATACACTCTCATTCCATTTAACCCCTTCCACTTCACACTTCAGAATTTTATAATTGACGGAGCGTGAACTAAATACACAACAATAATCCTCATCATCTTCACTTGATCACGTTCTACAATTATGGTTAACTCAATTTGACTCTCTCCACTAAAATCCATGGGAAAATACCCACCTAAATGCCTCTAGTATTCACTTAGATGCGCATAAAATTTGAAAATATGACTCTAGAAAGGGTAAAAAGGGTCATCCCTTCGGGAAGTATGTTACTATTTCTCTTAATATATTGAGAACCCATTAGGGTAATTTTGAGGTCTAAAATGGGCCTCCTAAGTAAATTATAAAATAATAGTCGAAATAATAGAATAAGATTATATTACATCATCAAATTTTAGAGGGAAAAAAGAAAAACTACTTTTTCAACTTATCTCCCTATGGGTTTACTCAAATTTCGAGAGGGAACACTTGTTGGATGAAAATTTTGATTCCTCATCCAAGGAGTACCCATGTTTCATACCTTCGATGGACCCTGCTACATGAAAAATGATAAATACCTGAAAAACATGATTGCAAACATGTTTTTTCATGTATTTCTCATTTTTTCGTGTAGTAGGGTCCATCAAAAGTATGAAACATGGGTACTCCTTGGATGAGGAATTAGATTTTTCATCCAATTAGTACTCCCACTCGAAATTTGAGTAAAACCTTAGGGACATAAGTCGAAAATACAAGTTGAAAAAGTAGTTTATTATTTTATTATTTTTTAATATTTTTACTTTTTTACCCAAAAAATGGTGAATCATCCCCCATGGTTGACATCATCATCTTGAATCCTATTAGTTCTTATAAATTTTATCTTCATTATACATTTATCTTAGGAGTCCCATTTTAGATCTCAAAAGTTCTCTATTGCTCGTTATAACATTGGTTGTCCATTGGAGGAGACCTACGTTACCTTGATTTCAACCCAAAATTTTAGACAACCGTGCTCCAACTCCACCTGAACCTACTCCTTTGTACCTGAAAACATCAACCAATCCTGTAAATTCTATAGAAACTCATGCCAAGAATCTGGTCATCTTGTCAAGGCCTCCAACATTGTTGACATCAATGACAACACAATCACCTCCTTAGTTAAATCCTTAGGTAAACACCTAGGTTCACTTCCTACATTGAATTCCATCAACAATTGACTCCATAGTTGAGTCCTTATACAAACTCCTATGTAAATAAATAGGATCATGAGGGCCACCACAAATAGGTTGAAATAAATTCCAACATCGTGTGACAATAATTCCAATAGGAAATTCCATTCACTAGACATATTAATGTGAATAAATGGCATTATGGAAACCTAAGTATGTACTAGGTATAGGTAATTATATGCAACAAGATATTCTGGTTTTAGAAAAATGACAACATTCTCTATTTTCGTGAAAGTACCTATAACAAAAACATAGACATGATAAGCTTGTATTTGAATAGGGAAGTCTATCATAGAGATACTCTGGGATGGAGTTTGAAATGTAAACCTTGTTAGCCCTCCGTAATTTGTAAGATTAGCAAGAACAAACCGCACAGGACAACATCAAACCACTTGGAGTCCATGACCTAGCCTTCCTAGACTCAGAGAGGGTTCTCTCTATTTTATGATTTATGATTTGATAATTATAAATGTTGATATTAGGCTAGTTATTTAAATTATGAGAGTTGTTTGTTTGATTGATTGTGTGGTTGGAAAGGTAGGGTTAAAGAGGCTATTCCATTGGGAGATGGAGTCAAAGGCTAGAATGGCACATCAAAATCAACAGCAAATCATAGGACAAGCTAACTATGCTAAATGGATCTTAAGAGCTATATGAATTATGAGGTGAAAGAAACAGTAAGGTTCAGTAGTGGCTAAAGAGGAGTTAAGAAATCTTAATCAAACTTCAGTAGAAAACATTCAGATTGTAAATGCAGACATAATTAAGGCACTTCGACAACGAATATTAATCTAAATTTTTTTATTTATAATTAGATGAGCAGATACACAGGAGAGAAAACAACGGAAACATTTAAACAAAGAAGAAACACATCAGCATTTTAACACAACTCAAGAATCTTGTAAACGGTCTTTGATTATTGATGTTCAGCTGCACGATTATAGTTCTCCAGTAGTAGTTCTTACAATGTGCTAAAATATCCAACCCTTGATAATGAGAATTCTAGCAGTATTTAACTAAAAACTAAGTAGGTTTTCCCTAATCTATTATGGTAAACTTCATTTATTAAAAACAAGAAGAAAATGACAAGTGTGGCCATGCAATGCTTGATTCAGACATCACTGACAACAACCGCCTCTGGGATTAATTTTGGAAAGCTCTTCGTAGATCAAAACTCTTCAATGGCTCCTCGGAAGATCAAAGAGTAAGCTCTGAAGGTGATTGTGATGGTTTCAAAGAGGCAACCAATGGAGGCTCTGACATCTGGCTTTATTTTATAGAAAAACATGCATTGGGTAATCAATTGTGCGCAGTGCTGGACATTTTAATTTATTGATGTGGGTGCTTATGTGTTTTTCTGCCTATTTAGTCTCATTTTTTATAATCATAAAAATTCTGCATGAAACAATTTTTACTGCTCGACTCGACCTGTGGTGCCTTTCTGCTACTTGAGTCCTTCTAGTCGTGTTTCACCTTATTTCTTTGTAGGATGAGTTTCAAATCCAATATGCCCAGTCATGGAGGGATGGTGGTTGGCGGACATGGATGCATGATGGAGGATGTAGCATGGTGTATTGGCAATGGACATATAGCTGTAGCAGTTTGAGAGGATGGTGGGAACAATTTTTTGGAGGGGGGTGAGGTTGGTAAGTGGTATTTCAAAGTGTGGATGTGAAGTAATCTTGAGCGTGACACGTAGCGAGATGGGCGGTGTGGGATATTGCCTATTCCGGACCCCCCGCCCCTCATGATAAAGTTCAAATGGTGCAAGGAGGTAGAAACTGGATAAGGGCCGTCAGATGTAGGGAGAGGAGTGAAGAGGGAGGAAAGGTGGAGGGCGATTAAAGGTTGAATGATATAACACATGGGTGGGGCCAAAAAAAATCCCTTTACTGCCTGGGTCCTTCCTTTTGTGTTTTAATTCTTTTTATAACTAAAAAATGTAAAAACACATTTACCCAGACTTGAAATCTCATAGGCTTTATTTCTGAAGCCGTATCTCATCCTCGCTAATCATTGCACTTTGCATGTCAGAGTTTCTAACCTTTACCTTTGCACTTATTCATTTAAACTTGCGAGTTGTGATTGGGTCCCACCACATCGCACATCAAACTTCGCCAATTATAACACTTACCTCCGTTCTTTATTCATTAAAACATTACGATGTGCGATATGCGGGCAAGGGCCACGTCATCAGCCATATCACCTGCCACATCACCTCATGTTGCAGATCAATGAATTTAACATTTTGCCTTCGCACTTGTTTTTTAAAATTTGTGATTTATGATCTACACTGTGAAGTGCAGGCAAGGGCTAAAGCTTAATGGTATGTGGTTGTTTAATGGTTGGGTAGAGCTTATAACCATATAATTTTGGAGTTTAGTACAAGTGGGTTTTATAAGGTCATGATTCGAAAAAAGGTCTTGGGCTTTAAATGAGATTTTAGAGCATTGAATTTTAGGATGTGGGAAAATGGGGGATAATGAGGGTGAATGAAATGAAATGAGGGCAAGAATGGGGTTTTGATCACCATTACCTTATCAACAAAAAAATTCCTCCTTTCCTCTAAACTATAAGTCAAATTGATCCATTTGAAGCTCTTTGACAATGAGGGTCTCCCTTTCTTTGCCATATAATAAATGATAGCCATAGGATATTATTTTTAGCATATAAAAAATCTAATCAGTGATCATTCACCTTGTGATATTGTAAAATACAAGATTCTAACAAATGTACTATAAATAAATGAAGTACACACACACACACACCTATGTTATGACATTTCTTGAAACACATATTATCAAACATACTTGAAGGAAAAAATCCATTAAGTGCTTACACCTTGAGGGTTTTTTGGTGTTGGATTCTATAGAAGACCAATGGCAGACATAAAATTTAATCTAAAAGGGACCAAGGTTCAAAGATACTATCATGATAAATATTATAAATTATCAAAGGACCTAAGTTCTAACGTTAAAATGTTGGAGGCATATTGGAAAATATTTAATGCACAATATAGTAGGATGTTATGGCAAGATAAGTTGTAACATATATGTGTGTGTGTGTGTGTGAGAGAGAGAGATCAATTTGATGAAAAAGTTATAACCCACATTAACGGAGACTGTATCCCCTAGCGGAAGGTGATATTATCAACTAGAGAGAAACCTACTATAAAAAAATGAAGTATACACACACATACACACTTATGTTATGACCTTTCTTGAAACACTTATTATCAAATGAAAAAAATCTATTAAGTGAATATCCCTTGAGGGTTTCTTGGTGTTGGATTCTGTAGAAGACCAATGGCAGACATAAACTTGGTCAAGAACCTTGGTGATGCTAATATAATCTAAAAGGGACCAAGGTTAAAAGATAGTATCATGATCAATATTATAAATTATCAAAGGACCTAAGTTCTAAAGTTAAATTTCTTGAATCATATTGGAAAACATTTAATGCACAATATATTAGGACGTTATGGCAAGATAAGTTGTGACAAATAGATATGTGAGATCAATTTTATGAACAAGTTATGACCCACATTAATGGGAAATATATCTCATAGTGGAAGATGATATTCTCAAGTAGAGATAAACCTATTGTATGAAAAATTATAAAATTTAGTGTAAATTTGAATTTGTATAGATTTTCAAGAGCAAGACTCTCTTGTATTTAAATAATTTTAATTTTTCTAGTAGTTTCAATTCTTGGATAAGGATTTTGAGAACATATTTGATGTAAATCATAGATAATAAAGACGTTATTAGTATTTTGATTAGTTGAGCATGGGTGAATTGGGTCTAGGTGGATCAAAATTAGAAGAAAACAAAGTATATAAACATAACAAGGTGTATACAAGGCATTGGAATAGTATGTAAATACCAATAGAAAATGACTTAAAATGGGGTTGAGAAACCATAAGCATATAAATAAAGTGTAGAAAAAACCATTATGTAGTAAAATAGAGTCATATTGAGCATATTTAGCCTTAATTTTGTCACAATTTGAACATTATTGTCAAGGAAAACATATACTAAAAATAAAACTCTAGTATGAGTATGCTAAGCATTGTAACTTATGGAAGTAAATAAAATGTCATGACTTTCATGATCAAGCTTGGTCTATAGGAATTAAAATATTTATGGAAGAGCTAATAAAAGCCCTACCTGGAAAAGAGATAGGTATTGTTGTAAATTCTAAAAGAAATATTTTGGTGACCTTCCTACTTGAGGAATCTAAAAAATTTATTTCCTTGTAGTTTAAACTTTTTAAGTTCAGATATTTGAATAATGTAAAAAATTGTGCCACAAAGTGTGGCATGTCAAAAAAGAATCATGAAAGTATAGTGAATTGTGTGATACCTAAGAGTTCCTAGCTAAAACACTCTTGTAAAAACCAAGAAAATGTTTGTAAGTTAGGAATACAACATCACAATAATTGATGGTTAGGAGAAAATTAATCTCACAAGTAACAACTGAGGTGAAACTTTTAGACACAATAAAATTAAAAAAGAAAGAGATAAATGAATTTTGGTTTGCCTAAGAGACCATAAAAACACAAAAGAACTTAGGAATAGTGTGAAAAGGATTCAGAAAATGTCATATTTAAAAAAAAAAATCAACGCTAAAATCAATATTGAAAACATGTAATTCCTAAAAGGGAAACTCCAAAAGATCTAGAAAAGGGGGAAATAATCCCTAATTTACAGAGACTTGAAGGATGAAATGGTCCTCAGATTTGTATGGGATTACCTAATAGTATTTTAGACTCATTATAAATTTTTCTAATTAGTTTATTTTATAGTATTTTCCATAAAGAAAGAGTTAATTTTTTTTGGAATTGAGATGAACAGAAAAATTGGTTTATAGAAATGATAGTTCATTAAATATTTATCTGTGTGATGCAACAAGATAAATATCAAGATGTTGATTGAATCTCCTAGAGTAGCCCAATGTATTTTATATATTTTTTCTTTTCATTTGAAAATCCCATAAAAAAGTCAAAAGGTTATGGATGAGTGATGTATCCAATACTATAAAAGGAGAACTCTTAACCTAGTCTTGCTAGTTAATGTATTGTTTTCTAAAGAGAAAACATTAGGATATGTTCAAAATTGATGAAGATTAATGTACTAACATAATGTGTGTTGAGATAAATGATATGCATAAGAATGAAAGGGGAGATTCCTCATGGCTATACATGGAAGAAAAATGCATGTAATTTCCATCAACAACCTACAATACAAGATGAATTGAGAACTCGAGGGAGTGAGTTATGGGAAAATAATGGATCAAGTGTAGAAGGAATGTTTGCACATTTTTAGCGTTACATTTGTTTTTCTATTCTTTATTATAATCATGATATTTTTTTATTTTCCATTTATTCCTATTGTGGACTCTTGGTTTTGAACTAAGAAAAAGTAGCAAATCGATGAAGATGGACATGGATAAGTACTTGAATAGAGTAGAAAAAAAATAGCGGCCATAAAAATGGTAGAAAAGGGAGGATATCCTAAACTTTAATCATGAATTACTTATGCATATATGATATTATTAAATCAATAGTAGAGCATAGGAATTTTTCCTAGTGTGATAGGTCACTAGTGGCGACTTTCCATAAGAGGTAACATAAGTAATTGGTCCTTAAAATATTATTTCCACTATGTGAATGATATAAATGAAATTGGTATTTCCATGGTTTGAAATTTGTAGTGAAATCATTTAACAAGGTTTGTATGATTTGGCATAGCCCCGGGATAAGTGCAGAAAATGACCTATTTCTATTTCTCATGTCTTATACATATGTTGCTAACACTTGTTTGGTGCATGTTAATGACCCTTGTTGGGTGTAGATTGATGACCCTTTTTGGGTGCATGAATGAAAAATAATAGTGTGTGTTTAGCATGGATGAGAACATGTTATAAATTAAATGTGAATCTCAGACAAGAGTGAATATTTTTCCAAAATTGAACCATCGCTGAAAGTAAGTTTTCAATGGAGGAATTTAAACCCTCGGGAAGATATCTCAGAAATGGAAAAGAAATGCAAGAGGAATTTATTTCACTTATTCAGAAGTGATTAAATTGAGGAAACACCAAGGAAAATGTTTAATTTAAGGGGGGGAACATGTGATACCCTTGGTGTAGTTTCTTTTACAGACATGATTCTTTTGTCTTTAATTTTAAATATTATTTCAATATTTGGTTTTGGGACCATGAATTGAATTGACATATCGATATAAATAATTTGATGATGGATAAATATTTTATCGCTTTTGGGAATATTATGGGAAATGGCACATGAGTGATGTGGGATTCCTTTCTGTCCAAGAACCTGTTAAGAGGTGAATTCAAAATGGTGTACCTTCATTAATTCTCCTTCCCAAATTCTCCCAAAATTCCAAGGAAAAATATTGCTAGAAGGGAACCATGAGAAAGGAAGAGAAAGATTATGTTGTGTAGAAATATAAGCTTAGCTAGAGAGAAATGATAAGTTGGGTAACAAGATAAGCATAACCATAACGAGAGAGAAAAGAGTGATTTTGAAGGAAAATTATAAGAATAAGCTTAGCTAGAGAGAAATGTTAAGTTGAATAAAATGAAAAGTTTTCTCTTATATTTAAAAAAAAAAAGCCTAGGAAAAATGAAGATAAACCTTAAAAGAAGAACGTTGGTAAAAATATCTTTGGAAGAGAATTAATAAATATCACTGAGTGGATGTTAGGCCCCCATATTACTAGTGTAGTCATTTATTTTTATTAGTGTAGCCCCCATATTGTTATCGTTGTGGCCCTGTAACCCCCATATTGTTATTATTGTTCCCTTACATTATTATTTTTAGGTCGGCTAGGATTATATTATGACCCTATGGACCCCTATATATAAAAGGAGGTTTTTTCATTTGTATCATCCAATAATTGTTCACTTACGTAATGTATTGGAGCTTTCCCCCTCGAAGTGGCTGATTTCTAAGGCATTGATCTCTCTTCTCTTCTATTTTTGGAGCTGTTTTCATAACATTTGGTATCAAAGATTTGGATTCTAGGGTTTCGATGCTTCAAAAAGGTCATCATGGAATTTTCGCTATAACTTTTTTTCTATGGAGGTTAAGATTCTAAAATTATTATAGGGTGAATCCAAAATCCTAAGGAACGTCGTGGAAAAATTTCAGAGCTTGGTTTACAATATTTTTGGAGATATGATCTATGGAAGTTAGGGCTTTTTGTAGGCCCCTGAATTTAACCTAAACAGGTCATTGTGGAATTTTCACAATAAATTTTTTTCTATGAGGGTTCAAAAGATGAAATTTTTTAGAGTAAAGCTGAACTCTTGAGGAACATCGTGGAAAAATTTTAGAGCTTTATTCATCAAATTGTTGAAGATATGATATGTGGAAATTATTGTTGTTTCAAGCTTCCGAAATTCATCTCAAAGAGGTGACCCTGGGAAAATCATCATAACTCTCACTCTAAGCATCGGATTGGAATTCTGTAAATATTTTCCGCAAAAACACAGACTTAAGTTTCATTTTTATTAATTTTAGAGACAAAGGAGGAAACAATGGCATGTGGCATGCCATACAAGTTTTCTCTACTAAACCAGTCCATAATTATGTGATTGTGGGAGATTGGGCATAACTTTGCTTTGAAGAATCCAAATCGGGTGAGACCTGTGGAAATTGAAAGAATCTTCAGAGGGCTACTATAGGGCCAAATTTCAGATATTGAATATCTAAAATAGCAAAGATAATTTAGTTTCAATATCGAGCTCCTCAAAATCAATAATATGGTGTGTATTTGTTTCTCGAATTGCATAAGTCTTGTGTGAAAAAATCAGTTCGAAATGATTACAGGGACATATTGTAGAATAAATATCAGTATTCAGTTATAAAATGCCTCCTAAAAATAATTCAACAACCATTAAGCCTTTATAATGCTCTACTATGACTCATGAATATGAATAATTACAACATGACATATCAAATTGCAAGAGAAAGTGCACCAAATTTCGCTCTTGCAAAGAGCAAAAACAAATGAAATGGTATCTTTGAAGAAAGGCATGGAAGCCAAGATGGATGGCATGGAAGCTAAGATGGATGACATGAAAGACAACATGGAAAACATGAAGGTTTGACAAAGTTGATACATGAAATGTTTCCTAATGTCCAAAATATAGTAGAGGAAACTCATGATCAGAACAAAATAAATGTTAATCGTGATTTCATAAATGCTAATGTTGGATGGAAGAGCCACCATATTCCAAATATGGATATGAGGAAGTTTTATGGTAGGAATCCCATAACATGGATACTACAGATGGAGAAATATTTTGACCTCAATAATGTGCAAAACACACAAAATGTATGCATTGTAACTTTACATTTAGAAAAAAATACATTTTTAGGGTATCGAAGGCTTCGCTCTTGTAAAAAAAATGTCACTTGGCCAATTTTTATGGAGGAAATCTCAATCAAAACGGTTCAGTGGTGGAGCACATTGAGGACTTCAAAAAATTGAATATAAGGGTAACTGATATTCCATAGGAACACATGATTGATGTCTTCATAGGGACTTTAAAGGATAACATCCAACATGAAGTTCATGTTTGGGAACCTGATTCATTGGAGAAGGCATTCAGGTTGGCAAGAAAAAGTGAATGTAAAATTATGGCGACAAGGAATCCTACCACTCACATATATAAATATGGAATCATTTCTAATCTTAGACTTCCACAACCTACAAGGTTGACACCACAACAATTGGAAGAAAAAAGAGCTAAAGGGATTTGCTACAGTTGTGACAGAAAATACAGTAAAGGTCATAAGTGTGCTAAGAAGAAATTATTTTACATAGATTTTGAAGAGGAGGAAGAAAATGAACAAGAAAATTCAAAATAAGAGGATATACACCAGGAACCAACCCTGGAATAATAAGAAATGAGTCCGATCATATCGTGTAATGCATTGGCAAGAATTACAACTCCTCAAACTCTAAAGATAAAAGGACATATCAAGAAGAAAATGGTAATATTGTTGATTGATTCTGGTAGCATCCATAATTTTATTCATTGTAAGGTAGCCAAGGAATTGAATTGTTTCCTATACCCAGCACTAGAATGTCAAGTGATGGTTGCAAATGGAGGAACTATAAATTTCTCTAGAAAATGCCATAATATCAAGCTAACCGTGGGGTAATATGTACTAAATAGTCAAATTCTTTCCATTCCAATGGGAGGTGTTGTTGTTGTACTATGTTGTGTAACCAACTCCAAAAAGAGAAGAAAATAGATATCAACAACTTAGGAATGAGCCACTTTGAGGGGGAAACCTCCAATACATTACATAAATGAACAATTATTGGATGATACAAATGAACAAAACCTCCTTCTATATATAGGAGTCCATGGGGCCACAATATAATCCTAGTGGGGCCACAATGTAATCCTAACCGACCTAACAATAATAATGTAAGGGAAAAAAGCCCCAAGGGTTAGCTCAAGTGGTAGTGAGCCAATACGTGGTCCTCTCCATTGAGGGAGGTCATGGGTTCGATCCTTGAGTCCTTTGGGGTTAGGCGCCGAAAGTCCGCCGAACGGTTTACCGTGCGTACCATCCATAAATTCTGGGGAAGTACGCCCGGGTTTCCTGTGAGCTTTCCCCTTGTGAAAAATAATGTAAGGGAAAAATAATAACAATATGGGGGTTACAGGGGTACAATAATAACAATAAGGGGGGCTACACTAACATAATAAGGGGCTACACTATTGATATATGGACTTAACATGCCCCTCTCCTTCAAACAAGTGTTGTCCTCAACGCTTGATTATTTCTTGATGCTTCTGTATAAAATTCTCATCATCCCATGTGAAATATTCTACAGTAAAGTTCGTCCACTTGCTGAGATACTCTGAAATTGATTGTACTTTTCGAGTTCTTGTTTCTATGACTGCTTCATAACTTCTTTCGATGTGATGTTGATCTTCCTATTGTTTCATTAGATTCTGCACCAAAGTTGGGTTATCCTTTGAGAGTTGGAGAACTTGTTGTTGATGCTCGATGTGATCTTCCACTAATTTATCATCCATATTTGCTATTATTTGATCCTTCAAACCATCCAACTTAGCCTCCATTTCTACTTTTAAACCATCCATTTCATCTTCAATTTCTCTTCGTAAGATTGAAACTTGTTGCACTTGGTACCGTAATTTTGATATCTCATATTGCAACTCTTCCTCTTCATGCGTCATAGAATAGATTTTTGAGGGATTAATGGGTATGGAATTATTTTTTGGAGGCATTATAGAACCCAATACTGATAAAAATTCTAAAATATGCACTTGGAATCACTTCAATTTCTTTTTCAAACAAACGTTATGCAATTTTAAAAACCAAATACACACCTTTCTCTTTCTTTTGAGGAGCTAGATATTGAAATTAAATTATCTCTATAATTGCATATCCTCAATATATGAAATTAAACCTTATAGTAGGCCTTTGAAGCTTCTTTAAAATTCCATAGGTCTGATCTGATTTGGATTCTTCAAGACAAAGTTATGTCTAATCTTCCACAATGACCTAATTATGGACTGGTTCAGTACATCGAACTTGTACGACTTTCCACGTGTCACTGTTTCATCCTTCGGCTCCAAAATTGATAGCCACGAAACTACTATCTGGTTAATAGCGACCACTTTTTACATCACTCCAATCCGATGCTCAGAGAGAGAGTTATGAATATTTTCCCATGATCACCTCTTTGAGATGAAATTTAGGAGCCTGAAAAAGCACTACCTTCCACAGATCATATCTCAAAAAATATTGTGATCCAAGATCTGAAATTTTTTTAACGATGTTACTCAGAATTTTTTCTTCACACCCTATGAATTTCAGCTTCTGAAACTTTGTATAAAACAAGTTATAGCGAAAATTCCACGATGACCTGTTTGGAGTAGCGAAACCCTAGAATCCAAAGCTCTGATACCAAATGTTGTGTAACCAACTCCAAAAAGAGAAGAAAAGAGATATCAATGACTTAGGAATGAGCCACTTTGAGGGGGAAACCTCTAATACATTAAATAAATGAACAATTCTTGGATTATACAAATGAACAAAACCTCCTTCTATATATAGGAGTCGATATGGCCACAATATAATCCTAGTGGGGCCACAATGTAATCCTAGCTGACCTAACAATAATAATGTAAGGACAAAATAATAGAAATATGGGGGTTACAGGGGTACAATAATAACAATAAGGGGGGCTACACTAACATAATAAGGGGCTACACTATTAATATAGGGACTTAACATACTAGGAGTACAGTGGTTACAATCTTTGGGGATGGTAGCTTTTAATTTTCAAGAAATGTTTTTTGAAAGAAAAGGAAATCAAATTATGGGGTATCGTAGGGAAGCCAGGAAATATAATAAGCTCTAATGTCATGACAAAGCTTCTGAATAAATAACAATGAGGCATAATTGCACAATTATGCTCACTACGAGTTCCAACATCAAAACCATCTATTTCTCTAGATCTCCAAAAAGTATTGGAAAATCATTCCAAGGTCTTTGATACACCGAAAGGACTCCCACCGATTTTTGATAATGATCATGATATTCATTTTATTCCGAAAACTTTTCCTCCAAACATCAGGCCTTACAGATATCCTTATGTCCAAATGAGCGAAACTGAGCATATGGTTGTAGAAATGTTAGAAGCTGGTATAATTCAACCTAGTAAAAGTTCCTTCTCTGCTCTAGTAGTATTGGTGCACAAGAAGGATAGATCATGGTGCATGTGTCGAGATTATAGGGAGCTCAATAAGCTCACTATTAAAGATAAATTTCCCATTCCTGTGATTGATGAATTATTGGATGAATTTCATGGCACTATTTATTTTACCAAGTTGGATATTCGTTGAGGATATCATAAATTAGAATGAAGATTGAAGATATTCCAAAAACAACATTTCGAACTCATGAGGGTCATTATGAATTTTTGGTCATGACTTTTGTTCTTACCAATGCAACTTCTACATTTCAAGGGTTGATTAATTCCATTTTCAAACCCTTCCTTAGAAAATTTGTGCTAGTATTTTTTTATGACATACTAATCTACAACAAGACTTGGAAGGATGATGTTCAACATCTTGACAGGGTGCTCAAACTATTGAAGGAGAAACAATTATATGCAAAAACATCCAAATTTTTCTTTGGAGTACAAGAGGTGAAATATATGGGTCATATTGGATCTCACGTGGGTGTTAAGGTAGAACCTAACAAAATTAAAACCATTAAGGAATGGAAAGTCCCCACAACAATAAAGAATTTTCAAGGATTTATCGGGTTAACAGGGTATTATCGCAAGTTTGTTAAGAATTATGGGAGAATAGAAGCACCTCTAACAACATTATTGAAGAAAGATGCATTTTCATGGACTCCTAAAGAAACTAAGGCCTTTGAACATCTTAAAGAGGCAATGTGCCTAGCACCAGTCGTAGCTACGCCAGACTTCAAAAGAACCTTTATTGTGGAATGTGGTGACTTGGGAAATGGAATTGGTGTTGTTTCAATGCAAGATGGAAGACCCATTGCTTTTGAAAGTCATCTAATAAAAAGAAATTATTTACAGAAATTTGTTTATGAGAAGGAAATATTGGCAATACTACATGCACTAAAAAAATGGCAACCTTACCTAATGGGAAGGCACTTCAAGGAAAAAAATGATCATGATAATCTTAAACACTTTTTGGAACAAAGCCTATCTTCAAAAGAGTAGCAAAAATGGGTCACAAAGATTTTGGGTTATAACTTTGAAATCATATACAAAAAAGGGAAGCTAAATGTTGTTGCAGATGCACTCTCAAGAAAGGATGAAGAGGTGGAATAATTGATTTGTGCAATTTCTATTATCCAACCAGATTAGATAACTGATGCAAGAGATGAATGGAAGAAGGATGAAGAAGTGTGGACACTCAGTCAAAATTTGAACCAAGATATTAGTACATCTGATACATTTAGTTGGAAAAATGATTCCTTATGGTACAAAGATCAGTTATATCTTTGTAATAATTCCGAAATTTAAAAAAAAAAAACTTCTTTGGAATTGCACAATTATTCTTTAGGAGGACACTCGGGATTTTTAAAAACATACCACAGGGTGAAGAAATATTTTTTTTGGGATGGCCTTCAATCCAATCATCAAATTTTGTGGCAGAATGTTTTGTTTTCCAGCAAAATAAAGTTGAGACAATTAAGACCCCAAGTCTTCTACAGCCTTTATCCTTTCCAAGTCAACGTTGGGAGGAGATTTCAATGGATTTTATCATAGTTTTACCTAATTCTAAAGGAAAGAGTGTCATCATGGTGGTAGTTGATAGACTTACCAAGTATGCACACTTTTGTGCATTATCTCATCGATTGAAAGGAAGTACAGCTGCTACTGCATTTATGGAAATAATTAAAAAGATACATGGAAACCCAAAGATTATGGCAAGTGACAGAGATCCCATTTTTACTGGAATTTTTTGGACGGAATTATTTTCTCGTTTGGGTACTCAACTAGCTCATAGTTCATCTTATCATCCTCAATCTGATGGTCAAACTGATATAGTGAACAAATATTTGTAAGGATATCTTCGTTGTTTTCTATCTGATAAAAAAACATAATGGGTCAAGTGGTTACCTCTATCGGAATGGTGGTATAACATTTCCTTCCATACTATAGCAAAAATGACCCCATTTATGGCACTTTATGGATATCATCCACCGTCCATCACACCATTTTTAAGAGAAAATTATAAGTTGCAAGCAATGGAATATCACATCGAACATCAACAAAAATTTCTTGAACTCTTGAATAATAACCTCAATTCGACACAAAATCAAATGAAACAACAGGAAAATCAACATTGCAGCAAGAGAATTTTTGATGTAGGAGACTAGGTATTTTTACAGCTACAACCATACAAACAAATTTCCCTCAAGCAAGCTAAGAAGGATAATAAATTATCACCAAAATACTATGGTCCTTAAAAGGTGTTGCAAAAGATTGGTACTATGGCATACAAATTGGAGCTTCCTTCTTCTTCGCTAGTGCATCCAGTTTTCCATGTTTCATGCTTAAAGAAGGTTATAGGTGACAAAATTCCAATTCAAACAATATTTCCAGAACTTTATGAGGAAGAAAAAATCATATTGGAACCTGAAACAATCACGGAAACAAGAACTCTACAGCTACGAAACCCATCAATTTCAGAGTATCTCATCAAGTGGAAGAACTTACCCACTGAATATTTTACATGGGCGGATGCGAATTTTATATAGAAGCATCCAAAGCTACTCAAGCATTGAGGACAACAATTTTTTGAAGGAGAGGAACATGTTATCTCCCCATATTACTAATGTAGTCCCTTACTTTTATTACTGTAGCCCCCTTATTGTTATTGTTGTGCCTGTGTAACCCCCATATTGTTATTATTGTTCCCTTACATAATTATTGGTAGGTCGGCTAGGATTATAGTGTGACCCCATGGATCCCTATATATAGAAGGAGTTTTTGTCATTTGTATCATCCAAGAATTTTTCACTTACGTAATGTATTGGAGGTTTCCCCCTCGAAGTGGTTGATTTCTAAGGCATTGATCTCTCTTCTCTTCTATTTTTGGAGCTAGTTTCATAATAGTGAAAACACTTTGGATAACTTGGTTAAATATGTAACTAGGTTTTCTCTTCATAACGACATATGTAATCATGATTTTATATAAAGAGAAAAATAAATTTATTATTCTTGTTCTTGAGGCATGGGTTTTATGATCAAGGGAAATTTATTTTTAGGTCAAGCACCCATTGAGTGTCTCTAGGTAATTTCATCTAGTCTATAAATCAATTGATTAATTCAACCATAAAATCACTAGAATATTTCCATGTAAAATACCTTCACAAATATAAGTCGTCAACATCATAAAAAATTTGCATAATAAAAACCCCAATATTCATGGAAAAACATAAATAGAATTTGCAACTGAAAAATAGGAAATATAAGCATGCAATAGATCTCATCTTTATTTTATTAATATTTAAAATTCTAGAAATGGAAATTCTAGAAATGGCTGAGGTAATGGCCACAAATAGATATAGAATCAATGCCACAATTGGGCTCCAAAGAACTGAAAATCAAATAACTACAACTTGTGAATCCTGAATGGACCCACTAAGGAAAGAGATGGGTGCTCACGCACTCTCAATAATCACCTGAGGGTTTCCGTCTTGGGGCTACTACTGAAGTATAGAATCAAGTTCTTAAAACTCTCACACAAATAATGGTCCAATCCAACATGTCTCCAAATGACCTCCGCTTCTCTATTTATAGATCTGATAGATAGATCTCCAACCCTCTAGAAGCATCTTATTTTATTATTTTATTATAATTCTAGAACATCCTTTGTTGACTCTATCAAAGTGAATTTTAATTTAAATCTAATTCACTTAAGTCACTTTTGGCCCTTTTCCTCCAATTAATTGTTTTTCCTTTAATTAAATGACTAATTATAGTCATTTTTATTTAAGAAAAATGATAAACCGCCCACCATACTCTCACCAAACATTATAAGTCACTACTCTACACCCCATCTTGAAGATCTCCTCATTATGGTTCCAATGATCTATTACAATAAGGTGTTCCATCAAATAATCTTCTCGGAATACCACCTCGAGCATAATTAATTAATTCAGGCTCCATAACAATGCTAATTTTGAATGTTGTCGGAATGTGATGGAATGAAAGAAAAAATATTTTGATGATGAAATATGCCAAGTGAATGCCATCAGATCACATAAAATCTCCTCAAATCTCCCTCAGAACTCTTGATAACCTAAACCTTCTCTAATGGCTTGGCCATCCCATGTCCTAGAAATCCACCGTGACTGTACTATAGAGAAAAATAAAAATCGAAACATTACATATTGCTACTCAAAGGTTCATTATTAAAACTTGTTAGAGTGCTTTCTGCTAATACCAAAAATTTTGTCCGCCATTAGGGTGCCACGTGGAAAAATCTAGTTGGCCCACGTGGCATTTCCTAGTTGGTCTGACAAAACACAATTTTTTTTAGTTGCTTACAAAAAAAGGACAGAACGTGATTCCAGGAGCATAAAAAGGTGGTTTTTCATGAAACGAGTTGCGGCAGATTCACAACAATGATATCTATGCAAGCGCACATGTTTCATTCCATTCTGTCAAATTTGAATTTTGGGCATAAAATTGATCCACTAGATCATTCCTCCCCACTGGAAACTTTTGGACCCCGAAATATCACTTTCAGTTAAAAACTAGATGAGGGTACAGTTCCCTCACCCTTCCAATCTCAATCCATTTTTCTTTTCTTGTATTTGTACCCTTTAGACCCACATGAATATATTCCATGTTTTCTCATTTTGAAGTCCTTGTTTTTCTGTCAAGGATAGTGTATTGCTACAATTATTCAAGATATTTAGGAGATAAATCTTCAATTGAAGGCACTTGAACATTCTCTCCTTGTTCTTTAATCAAACGAGGCTCATACAATCTTAAATTCTGAACATTAAAAACTACATAAATTTTCATATATGAAGGAAAATCCAACATAAAGGCATTATTACCAATATTTTCTAGAATTTTGAATAGACCATATCTAATTCGTTCCATAATTTTACCTTCTCCTTGGAGTCTGTCTTTGCTAATGTGAAGCCAAAATTCATCACTGACTTGGAAGTTGTGATCTACACAATGCTTATCATGTCTTGTATTGAACTTGACTTGACTCTTCTAGAACTGTTCTTGAAATATTTGATGTACCAATTTAACTAGTTCAATGAATCTTTTAGCTTGTCTATGTCACCCTAACCATCAATAACAACATCTTTCCCAATGATAAAATCTAATGGATATTTAATCAATTATCCCAAACATGCCTCAAAAGGTGAGGTTTGAGTAGAAGAGTGCTTGGCACGGTTGTAAGAATGTTGAATATAGCGGAAGTGTTCATCCAATAAATTAGGATGCTTGCTGCAATACCTAGGAAGAAGATGTATCACCATTCCCTTCACCACCTTTGTTTGGCCATCTATTTGCGGATGAAATTTTGTACTCTTTTTCAATTTGGTGTCTATGAGTCCCTACAAGCTTGACCAAAAGTTCCTGATAAAGTGAGAATCTCAATCACTGACAATGAATGTGGTTAAACGAAAATGCACCCATACATTCTGAAAGAATAGTTGAGCAATTTGTTCAGTTGTAACCTACTTTTTACAAGGCATTAAATACACATTTTTTTGAACCTATCCATAACTACATAAAGATAATCATGACCTCTCCTATACATACATAGACCTCCTACCAAGTACATAGAAACACTCTCCCATGAACGAGAAGGTACATGAAGTGGTGTATACAATCCCAAATTTCTATTGCTAGGCTTACTGATAGCACATAATGAAAATCCTCTTACAAATCGTGATACACTTTCAAGCATATGAAGCCAATATCAATACCTTTGTAATTATGCCACCTTTTTACCTACATTGAAATGACCAGCAATAAGGGAAGTATGTGCTTCCCTTATGATGTTGTCTCTCTTCCCCTATGGAATACAAAGCTTGCCAAGATGGTACAACAAGTTTTTTTTTTTCTGAATGAGACTAATCTATTAATGTAAAAAAAGTTACAAGGAGGATGAGGCCTCAGCTGGTCTGGCCCATAGAATAGGCATTCTAATACAGCAAACAAGACAAAGAAATTTTACCAGAGGAGCTACTTTAACATAATTCATCAGGCAGACCATCAAGAAAGTGTTGCCCTTGCAGGGGAAACTGGCCATGAAACTTCGACAATTGACTAAAAAACAGAAGCAAAGAGCAGATAAACATAAATAATTGTTCCCAACCAAAACAAAACCAAGCCACCCGTGCAGGGGAAATCGGCCAAGAGTCAAATACTGATAATTGAAAAACTGTAGCAGAGAGCAAGTAACCATTACGAACTTGGGCTTGTGCCCAACGAAAAACCTGTGAAGAAGGAGACTAACCATTTTAAGAATCATGAGAGAAAGGGGGAGGTTCCTCAACCGCACGATAATTGTAGGCATACTAGTCATTTTCCTCTTCTTGCTTGTCTTCTTTAGCATTGTGGCAGCCTGCTTGTTATCGCCCGAACCAACTTCAACTCTATTATCCTGTGAAGTACTACAATTGGGAGCTTTTCATTTCATGCCACTACTGGTGGGAGAACAAGGTTTTTCAATGACCCTATGCTCCATTTCAGCACTAGGAGGCACCATATTCGAGTCAGGAGGCTCCTCCTTGAATTCAATAGTGATGGTGGCAGTTATAGTCGGCCTGTTGAGAGAGCAAGGAAAGCGAAGCTGGGCAAAGTGCAGGTGACCGGAGACATGACTGGGCAATCCCCAATCAGGATGAGGAAGCCCATGCCCATGGCTATGGCCATGACCAAACCTAGTAATAGGGAAGTGACCTAAAGAGTTTTCCAAAGAAGGAGACGAAGGGCCTGAAGAGGTAGTGGAAGGTTGGTGGGGAGGACGACCTTGGTTGGTGCCTCGACAGCATCGCATCCTCTATTGCAGACGGGGAATTGTGCTCAGTGCAGAGTGATGAAAGCGGCCAGCAGAATGGTAAGGAACAGAGGTCAGGGGAGGATAAGCTCGCGGAGCAGAGAAAGACTCACAGGGTGGCAGAGCCCCCATTGGCAGAGGGAGCTTTGCGAGACGTGAATACCTGGGGTGAGATCAATACAGCAAGTGATGGAGCATCAACACCTAGTGCAGGTTCTGGAGTTGTGCTCTGCTATGGCCGGGGAGAAAAATGAACGAAGAGGCGACATAACAGGGGTGAAGCTTCCAGACGAAGCCATTCTCAAGGTGAAAGGGCATGAGCTTGGGCGACTGCGCTGCATTAATGCAGCAGGGCAGGTGACAATGAAGAATTTAATGAAGGCAAGGATGAGGGTAAGGGTGGCGGTATTATGAGCCCACACACCGACCCACATCCCCTGCCACGTATCAAGCCATCTAAGCACCTACATCCAGGGGGTGTAGATCCTAGTGCACCATGATTATGTAGTCTTGGATGAGTTGTGCATCATCAGAATTATGCAAAGGGTCAGTGAAGAATGGAAGATGTTGATTGGCACCTTGGTTGGCTAATCAATCAGTGACCTTGTTAGCAGTGCGTCTGATATGATTAAAGGTGATGGGTCTGGGGACCTTAAGCTATCTTTCAATTTGTTCTAGTCTTCTCAGAATTCTCTAAGTTGAAGCCACTTTAGTTGCAGTAGTTCTTGGAGAACCCTCCTCGATAAGATGGAGGCTAGACTCTCCTCGTGGACGTACCGATCATTCAAGAACCGATCTAAGAATCTCCTTCAACTTCTAGAGGGGAGAAGTTTTCTTTTTCTGCGATGTAGAGACCTTGCCATAAGCCTTCGAGCTCTGCTGCATTGTTAGAATCACGTCCGAGAGAGCCAAAGTAGATGTAAGAAAGAGTGCCTTCATGATTTCTGAAAATGCCTCCATAACCAGCTAAGCCCGGATTTCCTTTGGCTGCACCATCAAAGTTCATTTTGAAAGCATGAGTCATGGGGGGAGACTAGGAGATGGGTGAATCCGTAACATTAGAGGATTTCGGTTTGTCTCTCGTAGAATGTTTAAGATCGAGATTCCATATTTCCAAAATGAGACGTTCAGATGGAGTGGAAGGTATATCAATGTCCTTCCAGTGATCAAGAGCTAAGGTTTCTTGAAAATTGCGTTTGAGATTGGACCACAGAGTTTCTATAGGCATGGACTTATCCTAGAAGATCTTGTAATTGCGTTCCTTCCAAACGGACCAATATATGAAGCCTGGGATCAGATTCCAGATGGCGTTGAGAAGGTGACTTTGGAAGGACTACGAAGGCCACCATCTAATAGTATTGATGATATCTCCAGCACGTCTGCCTGTTCTTCTGGTACAAATGGTGAATTGGTCCCAAATTTGAGTTTCCAAAGGACAAGAATCGAAGAGGTGCTAGATGGTTTCTGCTTGAGAATTACAGTTGGGGCATCTTAAGGGGCCGATAAAGCCTCGTTTCAGAATATTGTCCCAAGTGAGGATTTTCCCTTTGCTGAGGAGCCAGAGGAATGTGGAAATTTTTGGCCAGACTCTAGGGAGCCAAACTTGATCCCAGAGGCGATCCTTCTGATTCTACAAGGGGCAGAAGAGCAACTAGTAGGCTTCTTAGGTGGAGAAGTTACCCCTAGGAGTGTGTCCCCATCTCAACTTGTCTATTTGGGAAAAAAAATTAATTCTCCTTAAGCTGAGCTCCTGGTCTATATTGCCATGAGTCTCCCCCTGCCAGTCCTCTTGCCAAGTGATTGCTGGTTTCCACTGATGGTAATCATGTGAGAAAAGAGGTTTCCAGAACTAATTGACCTTATTAGGGATGGTATGTTGAAGAACTCTTTGCCACTTTGGCCTGTGGAATAGCATGGATAGTTTAGGCAATTGTTTCCAGGAGTCTTCCCAGAATCTAGCTTTGTCTCCTGAATGTATCTCCCAAAAACTGTGAGCTTGGATGAAAGCACTGTGTTGTTTTGCAACATTCCAAATCAATGATCCAGGGGTGTCCATGGTGATTCGGATGAGGTCTTCTTGGGGTCTGCCTAGTGCATATTTATCCTACCAAAGACAAGCCCATGGATTTTTTGGCTTAGAGATCCAATTCCACCAAATGCGAGCTCCCATGGTGAGGTTGCTATGCAGCGGATCTCTCAAACCAAACCCACCTGCATATTTAGGGGTGCAGACATCAGTCCATTTAAAAAGTGACCATTTTTTGTTGAGGCCAGTTTATCCCGAAAGAAAGTTCCTTTGTAAGCTGCAGATTTTCCTTAAAACCCATTTGGGAGCAGCCAAGATGGAAAAGAGGTAAAGAGGCGTGGCTTGGACAACAGATTTAATCAGGATGATTCTGCTAGAAATGTTGAGTGATCGGTATGTCCACGAGGAGATTCTAGCCTCCAGCTTATTGAGGAGGGTTCTCCAAGAGGCATGCTTGATTGAGAGTCTACAAGGGGAGAACCAAGATATTTGGAAGGAAGAAAAGCAATCGAAAAACCCAAGATCCTAGCAATATTGCGTTGAGAGATGGTGGGAATGTTGAAGAAGAAGATTTGGGATTTGGTAGCATTGATGGTGGTGCCTGAAGCATCAAATAAGGTGTTAAGCAAGGATTTTAAGGCTCAGGCCTATTGGACAGACGGATGGCCAAAGAGAAAGTTGTCATCTATGAATTTTTGGTGTGTGATGAGGTAATTGTCATGCAGAGAGATACCTTTAATGGAATTTTTGGAAGCAGCATGATGAATTAGTCGACTAGGCCTTCTGCCATAAGAACGAATAAAAAAGGGGACAGGGAATCACCCTGACATATACCTCTAGAGGATCGAAACGGAAGGGAGGGAGAGCCATTGACAAGGATTGAGAAGCCAGGGAAGGAAAGGAGGCTTGTAATCCAACGGGTCCAGGAGGCATTGAAACCAAAGGCTAGGAGCATTTGATTAATATAATTCCAACTTAATTTATCAAATGCTTTAGATAGGTCAAGCTTGTGGAGCATACCTAGTTTCTTAAGGAGCTTAAGAGAATGAATCATTTCATGCGAGAGGATAATTCCATCCAGTATTTGGCACACTTCAACATAGCCAGTTTGCTCTTGCGAGACAAGAAGTGGTAAAAGAGGCTTGAGCCTATTTGCAATGACTTTGGATATCAACTTATAGATGATGTTGTAGAGCACGATGGACCTATACTTTTCCAAAGTACTGGAATTCTCCTCCTTGGGGATAAGACCAAGGAAGGTCGAGTTGTGTGAAGGAAGAACCCAGTGCATGAAGAGGGATTCCTACACTTAAGCCAAGACCTCTAGCTTGATTTTCTCCCAGAATGAGTGGAAGAAGTTAGCCATAAAACCATCAGAACTGGGCGCTTTTCCATCTTTGAGTTGAGACATGGATTGCTCCACTTCATGGAGAGTGACTGGCTGGAGAAGCATTGCATTATGATCATCAGTGATGATTTTAGGAATATGTCATGTGATGGATTGTATAGCTTGATCTCTATTGCCTTCAGGTTCCTGCAGAATATTTTGGAAATACCCTCTGAGTTATTTTTCAATATCCTCATGGGCCTCTATGTGAACTCCCCAATTGTTATTGTGAAAATAAATGTTGTTATACATTCTTCTTTGAATTATGGACCTGTGGAAATTTTTTGTGCTTTTATCCCCATCTTGAAGCCATCTAACTCTGGATTTTTGTCGCCAAAGTGTCTCCTCTTGTTTCCCGCGCTTTTCAATTTTAGTGAGGAGGTCATTTTCCGGACTTTCATATTCATCTGTTCTGCCTTCAGTGATGATTCTCTATTGTAGAAGACTCATTTGATGCTCTATCTCTTTCTGATGGTTAAAGATGTTACCAAACTGAGTTCAATTCCAATGTTTGAGAGTATGTTTGAGATTTATTAGATTTTGTTGGAACTAAAACATTTTGGAGCCATCGGGAGGAGTATAGGAATGCCAAGCCTTAATGAAAAATTATTTAAAACCTTTTTGAGCAAGCCAAAATGATTCAAATAAAAAATTTCAGTTTCTTTGAGAGCCTGGATGAGCCCATTATAAGAGGATGGGCCAGTGATCCAATTCTGCAAGAGGCATGATGGAAGAATGAAAGTCCTCCCCAAGATGAGTAGCATTGTCTGACATGAGAAAGCGATCTAGGCAAGAGGCGATGTGTTGCGCTCCCCTGCGTTTATTTTTCCATGTATGCATACCATTGGAGGTCTGAAGATCCATGAGAAGGTTGCTTTGTATGAAGTCTTTGAATCTAATGTTGTCCACCTGAAATCGGTTCCTGCCTCCAGTTTTTTCCTCCAAGGAGGTGATCATGTTGAAGTCCCCCCAACAGATCCAGAGAGGGAATTTCCTCATGGAGTTTAGATCGGTTAAAGTAAGGAGAAAATCCAATTTCTTTTGGATTTCTTACGGAAAATAGACATTGTTGAGGTAACCATGTGTGTTGGTTCCTACGAGATGGAAGGTAGTTTGTATGAAATAGTGCGATGCCTAAAAGTCATAAAGTGAAAGAACTTGAGGATCCCAAATGATTGTGAGCCCGCCTAAGGTGCTCGAAGCATCCACCGATACTGAGCAACAACCTACCCATGCTCTGGCCAAATTTTTTTGTAGAGCTCTGCTATTTCATTTCATTTCTTGAAGATAAAAAATCAATGGTCTGACTTTCTAAGCCATATTTTTAAGCATTCTATGTTTTGAGGGGCTATTAAGCCCTCTCACATTCCACGAGATGAGCTTCATGAGGAACTGTGGGGAAGTGCCTTTTAGAACTTAGTCAGCTTGGGAAATCTACCAGATTCCACAAGAATTTATCCAACAATGATAGTTCTTTGCAAATCGGTCTTCTGCCCTCGTTTTTTAGTTTCTTTCATGATTTTTCTGCTGTCCGATAGACTTCTCGCTTGAATGCCCAGAGAGTTTCTCTACTGTGCATGAAAAAGAACCACTTCCAGATTATCAATTTGACAAGGGGGTATGTTACTATATTCTCTCTAATGACAAGCTTCTTCCAGAGAAAAAATATCCAGCTGCCCCATATCTATACTTTCAGGTTCTTCATCCATGTGAGTCGGAGCATTCTGATCTACTTTGTCAGGACCGAGATGAAGGGTGAGAGCCTGGGAGTGTTATAGCATCATTTCTCACCTTCATATGATTCATGATTGCTTAGATGGTTTTGGGCACCCATTCCTACAGACTTGGACAAATTCACTTAAAAATGTAAAAATCCCCATACGCGACTATGCCCGTACTTTTCCACGTGTATACGCGAGTCCAGCTAGACTTTTCCGCGTATGCCATTAAAAATGATTAAAAAATATATAATTATTCCCTATTTTCGGGCTGGGTTGATGGTTACTCAGGTAGTTCAACCACCCCAGCACGTGGCCAACTGTTTCCAACTGTTGGAACTACCTGGAGGGAGTATAAAAAACCCTCATGGGTATGGCCTAAGGGAGAGAGAGAGTTATTGATATTATACTCTGTTGGTATTCCCTATCCAAGTCTGATTCCCCGTGCCTCCTGCACTTTCCCAGTTCATTATAGGAAACCCTTGTTTCCTTGAGATGCTCATCTCCCTATATGTCATCTCGTATGCACCAATTTGGAAGGAGTCTTAGCGAGGCAAGGGCTGGACGGATCCAGACGACGGTTTGCTCGAAGGCCGTGGAAGGATCAGGTGATCTCTCCACTCGTTACTTTTGTACATGCTATTTATAATATAGAAGTACCATGCTGTTCCCGAAATAAATGTGTTAGTGTATGCTTATATGTATGAGAATATTTGTTATACAAGCATTCATTATGATTTATTTAATGTTTTATATGAATCTCACTAACATTTAGAGTAGATATATGCTGTACAACCAGTTCTTCGTGCTTGTTTCTTCTTGTCTTTCAGGTTAAGAAGGAAGGACGGTTGTTGGGGGTTTGGACCCCGCGGGATCTGCTTCAACCGTAGGACCTACGGGTAACTTTCTCATTCTACTCTATTTAGTTTTTCTGAACGTGCATGGTTGTGTGAGTCCTTCTTAAGTAGCATGCCTCTGCTCTGTGGAGGTTGTAACCCAACGAACCTCTAGGGTGATATTCCCCGAAACAGAACTGGCGACTCCGCTGGGGATCACATTCTTGTGATTCTCCTGTTGGGTGGTTTCAGCTATTTGGTAGGATTCCAGCAGTTTTAACTTTCATTTGCAGTCCAGTTTACTTTTTTACAGTCAGTTTGAAGTCCTGGTTTCTTTTCCAGGCTTGTCCTTTTTGTTTTTTCATTATTTACCTTTGCATACGCGCTTTTTTCTGCACACAGTCGCGTATACACGCGAGTTTGTCTAAAGGGACCCGCGTATACGCGAGTTTCCCTTAGCACAGACGCGTATGCACGCTGGTTGCATAACTGTGAAGTAGCGTATACCTAGGCAGATTTTGAATTTTTGAGTTTCTTGACTTTTTGGTCCTTTCTGGCTGTGGAGACCTGTTCCTACAGTGTCTCTGTACTCACTGGAGTGTGAAGGAAGTGGTTTCATGTCTGTTCTCTCTTTCGTTTGATTGAAAACTAGTCTTTTTGGAAAAGTGTTGTTTCTAGTGCTGGCACTTCTGGATTGAGTTCCAAGATCGCTTTCTGAGCATTCTTGGTTGTTCTGCTTTATCAGAACAGAGAGCTTCTGCTCACTGACTCGCTCCTATCTTTGTGTTGTGCTTCGCATTGCAATTTTTGCTTTGTTTTTGATTGGTTTTCTTGAGTTCCATAGGCTAGGTTTTGTTGCAACTTTTGAAGAGCTTTTCTTGCTTCTTTGGAGTCTTTGTTTGCGACAAGTTTGCACTATTTGTCTAGGCTGAGTGGCTGAGTTTTCTGGTCTTCTTTTGCTCTTATTGATCTTGCTACGAGTTAGCCTTATAAGGTTTGGGAGCATTCTTGAAGTTTGTGCTTGGAATTCGGTCTTGTTTGGTTTGGATTTTGATAGTTGTGCTTGGTCTTTTCGAGCTCTTTCTTTATAAAACAAAAAAGCTCAAAAAACATTTGCTTTGCTTTTTGTTTTTGCATTTCAAAGGCTTAAAAACATTTTCACTTGTTATTTTCTTTTGTTGTTGCATTTTCATTTTCGTTTGCTATAACTTTTGAAGCTTTTGTGAGGTTTCTTGCTTTTAGTTTTTGGCTTGATTGTGAGGAGGAGTTGTCATTTGATTTCTTCTTCTTGTTTTTAAGTGTTCTTGGTGTCCTCATTTTAAGAGTTCTTGATTTCGAGAACTAGCTTTTTGGGCAACCAAAGAAGAGTTAAAACTGAAGGACTTTTTGGGAATTTCACTATGCTTTAAGAGATTTGCATCTTAGGATTTACATGCTTGTAGTGATTTGCATTAGGTGCATTTAATCATTTAGTCAATTTCTTAGTTTTTGTGAGTGTGAGTTTGCTATTCGAAAAGAAAAATACAGTTTTGGTCTCGTAGAACCTATATAGAGATTGCTCTTCATCGAAAGACAAAGAACTGCATTTGCATGTAGTTAAGTTTTTATTAATTTCTTTTGCGTCAAAACACCATAAGTTTCATCTCCATATCCTTGTGACTTGACATAACAGCCATTAAAATAAGCGATTTAATCTAAAATCAACTAGCAAGTTTTCTAAGTGTCAATCACCAACTAGCTAGGTTGTAGGGCCTTGGAATAGGTGAGTGGAGAGTTAACTCTCCAAGGCCGCTCAAACAAACATAGAAGTTGATTAATTGAGTGAAATCCAACTCCGTTAGGTGGGCCGGGAAAGCTCTCATCCGAGAGTCAAGCACGAGGGGAAGTGAAGGCTGAGAAGAGGGATACCCCCTCTCCAATTGGCTGAATCTGACCTCAAGACCGTTCCACCCGGCTTCTGATACGGATTACTGCCCATAGTTGCCACTCCTAGGTTCCACACAGGTGACTGCAGGGGGGAATACCCGTGGTACCTGAGGAAGACGTCGCATCACTTTCAGCAGTACTTCTGGGGGGTGCCCTTGCGAAGCTTGGGTGCTTGAGCCGGCAAAGGTTGTCATTAGGAGGTTGGCGTAACTATTTCTGATACCTTCGCTAGTTGTTTTGGGCCCTAATCATCCCAGACTTCTTTCGGGAGGTCCTATACTTCGCTTTCCTGTATTTTGGTGTCCGGTCCTCATCACCTGGAGCAGAAATACTTGGAGGCTGTTTGCTTGACTGTATCTCAGGGATTTTTATTTTAGTGAGTGCTCTTTGCTCCTAGCTTGCCTAGATTTTCACTTTTTTGAGTCTAATTTAAAATCTATAAAAGTGGCTGATCAAGCGCCTCGACGATCGAGGAGAATCCGGGGGTTATCTCCCGAGATTCCAGAGCCTTCTTCGAGAAGGCGTAGGAGTGATTTAGCAGGTGGTTACCACCCTGTGGCGTCTAACGCAGTGGAGAGAGATCCTCCACAAAGGTCTGAAGGTTTCATAGATGATTCTGGTGTCGGTCCCGAGAGGAGCGTTCTGCTCACCTCGCGAGTTTTGTTTCCTCAGGAAGAAGATTTTCAAATCGAAGACGTACCTGAGCCTCCTGCTACAGGTCCATCTCCTCTTCCTCCTGATTATCCGTTTGTTGTTCAATACATCGGACCTAAGTCAGAGAGACCGGGAGATCTTCCGTATCATTCTTATCTTTCGATGGCCACGATTGGGAACGCGGCTTCTACCGTGAGTGCTGTAGGCATTCAGACTCCTGCTTCTGTTGAAGCAGGGGGCACTATTGCTTCATCTTCGATTGCTTTTAGTGCTGCTGTGTTTGGCTCTGGGTTCACCCAAGCACATGCCTCTCATTCCGGTCCCTTCTGTTCAGGGATGCCCTCTAATGGGAATCCCTCTTTTTCCTTTTTTGCTGCTTCAGCTGGATCCACGCCCATGTCTAACATGGCTAGTGGATCAACTTCTTTTCAGGGTTTCCCCTTTGGGACTGGACATATTCCTAGTTCCAATCCTTCTTTAGGGCCGTTTCCGTTTACATCCCAGACCCAGAGTTTCAACCCTTGGTCTGGGGGGCAAAGTTCGACTACTTTTACGGGATGGAATCCTGTCTTTACTACAGCGGGGGCAGGGAATCATTTTTACACAGGTCATCAAGGGAATGCTTCTTTCCCTTCATCAAGTGCTTATCAGTCCTTTTCTCCTCTGTCTAATGCTTGGAACCCCTATCAGGGGCTTTCCTCTTCAATCAATACTTCAGCGGGGGGAACTAGTCTGGGCTTTGGTAACTCGGCGTGGGGAGGAGGTTCTTCTCCGTTTTCTACGAGTCCTTTCTGGCAACCTGGTGGCTCATCAAATCCAGGCTATTCTTTTCAGAATATTGGGAATCCATCCCATCAAGGATGGAATCCTCAGGCTCCGCCTCGCTTACCTTTTCTGGCAACGTTAAACTTGCCAGATTTGTCGAAGTTGACTAATGACCCGATTCGTTATAGTCCGGGATAGCCTCCAGTCCCGACCAAGCTTCCTTCAGACATTCCAAAGTTTGAAGGTAAGAATGGAGAGGATCCGGCGGACCACATCACCACTTTCCACTTATGGTGTTCTTTGAACTCCCTGATCGATGATTCGATTAGGTTGAGATTATTTCAACGCACCCTAACTGGAAATGCTGCCAAATGGTATATCGAGCTCATTGGGGGCAGTTTCGCTACATTTGGGGAACTGGTTGTCACATTTCTAAACCATTTTCAGTTACCTGTCAGATATGAGGCTGGGACCGAACTCTTGGCTAATTTTAAGCAGGATGAGGCAACGCACATTTCTGATCACATTCAGGAATGGAAGAGAAGGAAGAGGCTTATAAAAGCTCATATTCCAGGTGAATTCCTTCTCGAGTGGTTTCTGAAATCTCTGCAGTCAGATATTTCAAAAGATGTATCCCTATCTGGGGTATTTTCTGAGGAGCAGGCCATTTTTAGGGCCCAGCAGCTAGAACTGATCTATTCTCAGTCTGGGGTACTTTATAAGTATTTGCCCAATGCTCCTTGCTCCAAATTAGATTTTTCGAAAACTAAACCTGGTCCGCATGGTGACGGGCTTGTCGGATCGGTCAATAGTGGTGCAGCCAGCCTGCTTTCTCAACTGCAGTAGTTTTCTTTACAATCTGCTCCTTCTGGCCAGGCTGTGCCTGCTGATTCATCACCTTCCCAGTCTTTGTCCATAAATGTTGTCGAAGCTTCTAATCCCAAAGGAAATCAACAATCTGATGGGAAGAAGAAGGGACGAAATAACAAGAAGAAGGGCAAGAACGAGAAGGGCAATGCAAATAAAACCAATGAGCGTGTTGGTGAGGGTCAAAAGGAGAAAAAGAAAGTGAAGTTTCCATGCAAGCTTTGTGCTGGAGACCATCTCACACACCTTTGCCCTAAAATTCAGGATGCTCAGCACTTGTTAGCTCAGTAGGGTTCTTCTAGTTGCCAGGCTATGTTAACAAACCCTTTTCCCCAAGGGCAACAATTAGTTCTTGGCGTGAACCAAAATCCTGGGGCTTCCTCTGGGGGCACCCAGGAACGAGAAATTCCATCGAACATTTTTATGATGAGTGCTCACGCGGATATCGCTACGAGATTCCGTGATTATGGCGGAGAAGAGTCTTCGAAAGCTAAGGAAGTTTCTGATGCTACTGAGCCGCTTCACATTACGAAGCCTACTGTTGAGTCTATGCCTCGGATGCCAAAAGAATCTTCTAAGCGGTCAACGATTAATCCAAATGCTAGGGCTGCACAGAACTACTCGATTGTAGAAGATCTGGCGCAAATTCCTTGTGCTATGTCAGCTTTAGAGGTACTCCAGTCTTGTTCGGCTCAGCGCAGTGCTTTGCTCACTGCCATTGGGGCTATTGATCCTAAAAATTCTCTTCTGATTACTTTTGATATGACTAATTTTAAGAAGAGACTTCCTCATCACATGGCTTTTCATATTAAATCGTCTTATCAGAAGTGTAATATCTTTCGAACGGTTGTTGATGAGGGTGCTTCCACATGCGTGACGTCTCTTGCATGCTGGAAGACACTTGGATCTCCGAAATTTGTTCCATCTAGCACTGTTCTTACTGCGTTCGATGGTCATTCTCACAGACCCCATGGTATTGTCCCGGCTTTGCCCATCTGTGTTGGGGGAAAAAATGTCAACATAGAGGTTGAGGTAGTAGATGCAGCCTTGGACTACAACCTTCTGTTGGGGAGGAATTGGATTTATGAGATGGATGCCATTGCATCCTCATTATTTCAAATTGTATGTTTCCCCCACGAAGGGAGGATTGTCACAGTGGATCAACTGGACTGTCCTCAGATAGACCCGAATGCATCTTCTGACTCATCTGTTCCTAAGTTGGATAATACTAAGGCGCCTGTTGAGAATCTAGGAGTTGGAATGTATTCTTCCCTGATGGGTACTTTCGATCTTCCTCCTCCTACGGTGCATATTAATGCTATTTCATCCTCCAAGGCCCCCCTTCGAAGAGAGTTCTTCAGAACTCATTATTTTTCGGACCCTTGGACCTTACCTTCCCCTACTGCCACATTAGCGGAGGGTCAAGTGGGTGGAATGGAATTTCTGATTTCTGTAGCTGAGATTGCATATTAGTCTATTGTTGACACTGCAGAATCCATCCCAGCTCCTCTTTCACCGGAAGAGTTGGATGGTGATGTGGCTCCGGCTTGGACGCTTAGTTCTTCTTCGGCCCAGGATTGCCTTGATACCACTCTTCCATCTGAAGAGGCAATCATGGAAGCCATGACTGGTATAGATATACCGTGGGATGATTTGCATCATCGGTCTTAATTCCTACCTGACTTAAGCGAAGTTGAAACAAGTTTTCCATGTCTTCAATCTCCTGGACCTGTTCACCCAGTCTTGAACCCTTTAGCACCAACATAGGTTTATGCTGAAGGGAACATGGCTTTGATCTCTCCTACTATCCCGGTGAACATTTCCAGGGATCCCAATATTATCGAGAATGTCTTCATTGGAGCTGAATGTTCCTGTGAAGAGGTTAAAATTTACACCGAGCTCTTCAAAGAGTATAGGGATGTATTTGCTTGGTCTTATGAGGAAATGCCTGGCATAGACCCATCTATTGTCTAGCATGAGATCAAGACGTATGAAAACGCTAAGCCGGTCAGGCAAAAACTTCGTCCGGTTAATCCTAGGAAGGCAGCAGCTATCAAAGCTGAAGTTGAAAAGCTGCTTAAGGCGGGATTCATTTTCCCAGTTCCTCTGACTGAATGGGTTTCAAACCCCATTCCCGTAGATAAAAAGCAAGGAACGATTCGAGTGTGCATCGATTTCAGAGGCCTAAATAAGGCATGTCCTAAAGACAATTACCCCACACCATTCATCGATCAGATCATTGACGAGTGTGCCGGTAACGAGATTTTCTCCTTCATGGATGGTTTCTCTGGATATAATCAAATTACTATCCGTCCTGAAGATCAACATAAGACTGCATTTATTTGTCCCTGGGGTACGTTTGTATACAAGAAGATGCCTTTTGGTCTTAAAAATGCTGGGGCTACCTTTCAGCGGGCCATGTCTTACGCCTTCCACGACATCAAGAAGATTATCGAGGCATACTTAGATGATTTAGCTGCTCATTCTCGAAAGAGGATGGATCATCCTGGTCACCTCCAGAAAATATTTGAAAGATGTCGTTTTTATAAAATTTGATTGAATCCGAACAGGTGCGTTTTCGCGGTTACATCCGGTCGGCTATTGGGATTCATTGTGTCTAGGGAAGGGATAAGGGTAGATCCCTTCAAGGTTGAGGCAATACTTCGGTTGCCTCCCCCGTCTTCCATCCGTTAGCTTCAAAGTCTCCAAGGAAATTCTAATTTTCTTCGGAGGTTTATCGTCAATTATGCTGAGATTACAAAGGGATATATGAGACTGTTGAAGAAAGGAGTTCCTTTTCTTTGGGACGACTACGCTCAACGCTCGTTCGATGATTTGAAAAAGGCACCGACCTCTGCTCCTTTATTGAGTCCACCTGATTATAGCAAAGATTTTCTTTTGTATCTGGCAACAGCAGAATCTACCATTGGTATGGTTATGGTTCAGGAGGATGATGCTCTTGCAGAGTATGTTATTTACTACCTTAGTCGAGGACTGGTAGGACCTGAACTTCGATACACTCCGATAGAAAAATTAGCCTTAGCAGCAGTTCATGCTGTGCAGCGACTCTGGCATTACATTATTCTTCGCAAAACTTATATCTTGGCAGCTGCCAATCCATTTTAGTTTGTCCTCAGCAGGCGAGTGATTGGGGGCAAATATAATAGATGGATTGTGGTTTTACAGGAATTTGATCTTGAGTTCATGTCTGCCAAATCCAAGAAGCCATTAGTTTTTGCGGAATTGATCTCCGAGTTGCCCTGTGGAGAGGAGATGATCTATGATGAGTCCTTTCCAGACGAACACTTGTTTCTAATCTCTCCACAGGATCCTTGGTATGGGGATATCATTGTATATCTCCAGATTGCGAAGTTTCCCTCTACTTTTTTGAAAGATGAGCGTCGTAAGCTGCGTCACTTAGCCAAGAATTATCTGATTATTGGTGATGCTTTATACTGTCGAGGGGTTGAGTCAATCCTAAGACGCTGCTTAACTCTCAAAGAAGCTGAGGCTGTGCTCAATGATTCTCACAGTGGAGCTTGTGGGGGTCATTTATCTGGGCTTGGTACAGCCCAAACGATTTTGCGTGCTGGATACTTTTGGCCCTCGATTTTCAAAGATTGTATTGAATCGGTCAAAAGGTGTCATCCGTGTCAAGTTTATACTCGAAAAATGTGCGCTCATCCAGCTCCGCTTCTTCCAGTCGTTACTGTCGGTCCCTTTACAAAGTGGGGTATTGATTATACTACTTGTAACTCGCCTTCGGCAAAAGGTCACAAGTACATTATTGTAGCAGTAGACTACTTTACGAAGTGGGTTGAGGCTATGCCTACTTTTGGGAACGATGGTGAGACTGCAGCTTTGTTCCTTTTCAACCAAGTTATCGCTCGTTTTGGTATACCTAGAGAGATTGTCACTGACCATGGCAGTCATTTTCAGAATAGTATGATGGCTGAGTTGGCTCTCAAATTGGGTTTTCGGCAGGAGCATTCATCTCCATATTATCCTCAAGCCAATGGGCAAGTGGAAGCCGTGAATAAATCCTTGAAGACAATTCTTCAAAGGAAAATTGATAAAGCTAGATCCAACTGGCATATTATGCTATATCCTGCACTTTGGGCATACAGGACGTCAGTGAAAACTGCAACTGGCTTTACTCCGTTTCAGTTAGTCCACGGGGTGGAATCTGTATTTCCCATTGAATGCGAGATTCCTTCCCTTAAATTAGCTGTTGAGCTTCTTCCTGACACTTCTAGTCTGGCAGAGCGGCTTCTTCATCTGGAACATCTTGATGAGCAGCGTCGAGATGCCGCCACGTTGAACGAAGCGCATAAAAACCGAGTCAAAGTCCAGTACGATAAGGTGGTTAAGCCTAGGGTCTTTTCCGAAGGTGACCTTGTTTTGGTCTATGCCCAAGAAAAAGATGCCTTGGGGGCAGGAAAGTTTAAGTCGATGTGGTATGGCCCCTATATCGTTAAAAAATTCCTTAAGAAAGGAGCGTATACCTTGGTTGACTTCGAAGGGAACGAGTTGCCGGAGCCCCGAAATGGGCTCTATTTGAAGAAGTACTATGCCTAGGCTTTGGCCTGGCATTTTGCTTTGTATATAGTAGTTTTTTGTCTTGTACATATCTGTTTGATTTTCGATTTTGATGGGATGGTGATGTTTTTGATCTGCTTTGGCAGGTTGTGTTGATGTCATGAGTCATTATGGTTTCGCCGATGGTGCTAGTAGACACACCCGGAACTTAGCTTCCGCGGCTTGGGTGCTTCATTATCCTTCCGGTCAACTGTTGGTATCAAGAGGGGTCTGCATTGGTCCTACTTCCAATAATATAGCAGAATACACTGCAGTCGTTCATCTACTCTCGGAGGCAATATCTTTGGGTGTTGATTTGTTGGTAGTTTTCTTGGACTCTCAGCTGGTGGTGTCGCAGTTGAACAACACTTATCGGGTACGAGATCCATTTTTATTACGATTGTTCTTGAGGGTACGTTTGTTACAAAGGTCATTTCAATTTTTAACTTTCATTCATATTCCTCGAGCTGACAATTGGTTTGCTGACTCATTAGCTAATCAAGCATTATATTGGCATATTAATCATTCCATACAATAAATTTTTAATCATAAAAAACATCATACATTTGATATATTTATCACATCACATCAAATATCGCTGTATATATATCATCGGAGTGTCAAAAAACTTTACAAAATTTGGATCCATAAATGTCGTACAAAACTTGGGCTTATGCCCCATCATGTTCAGTCTCAAAAAATAATATACAGTCATCTAATACATAAATATCTGTCTACTCCTGAGGTCCCTGCCCAGAAGTTGTGCTCCTATAGAACGTGACTGCAGTGGCAACTCGGCGGAATAGTCTAACCCAGTCTCGGGGTACTCCTACCACCCGTCTCTGGATGGCTTCCGGCAGGTCCTCCACGACAGCCATAGGAATTTGGCAGGTTAATCCCTCCAAGTTTCTCTGAACGGCCTGGAAAGTTCTATCTGAATCCATAGTATCCGCTTCGCCCCTGTGGCGCTTATGGCGCAGTAGACCCTCAGGACGAACTGGTCCAACATCTGAAACATGATCATTTTTAATTGTCAGTCATTATGAATCCAATCAAAAACATCTTTGTTTTTCATTTTTTCATACATATTTGAAAAAATCCAAAAAAAATTATATAAGTCAAAAAATTTGCAAACTCACCGACTGCTCCCCATGCTGTGCCTGGTGGAAGAACTAGATCCGGATCTCCATGAAAATCCATCCCGGCATAGGGATAGTCATCCACTGCGATGATCTGTTCTCCCCACCAAAGGAGTAACTCATCGTCCCATGTGGTCCGGGGTACTTCACTACCCCCCAGTCTCTTCATCATGTCTGCCCAACGGGCAATTCTTGGGTCCCGTGGGCTACTGATGGTAGAGATGACTCTGGGTCTTAAGGCTGGAATCTTCTCAAAGAAAAATGTTGTCAAAATTGTACCGTAGCCAAAGTGTTTGGTCTTTACTTGGCGGATTGAGGTCAGCTGTTGTTTCATGTTCAGTAATAGGGTTGTGCACCAATCATACACATGAGTCAAACACTCTACAGCTATGCTCATTTGCGTCCTAGATGCCTGATGTAGAGAGGCGGATCCTGCCACTATGTCGATGGTGAAAAGGAGGATTTTCATGTGCAAATCCCTCACATCTTTAATTGCAATCTGAGTTCCAACCTTTTTGGAACCCCCTACACAATATACCTGGACATAGTCTTCCACGGTTAACCCTCCCAGGGGCTTCCCGTGCAAGTCTACTGTTTCTCCCCTCCGGGAGAGTCCAGTAATGAATATATGTCTTCCACTTCAATGTGTAGTGGCATATGATCAATTATGAAGCAATCCTGATATGGTTCCCAGTAATTTACAAGCATTTCTAGCAACCGCACATTGCTTTTCATATTTCGCATCTTGAAGAATTTGAACAATCCACAATTCCGAAGGATATTTTGCGCTGCGCGATCTTGCATGACCTCTTGGTCTATTGCGCTATGCTCACGTTCCCTCCATGAGATTGTCGTCCTGTCAAATTTCATCAAATTTTGCATTAGCCACGCTTTTTTTCATTCGGACCTGCGCATACGCGGTTTTTCCTTTGCACAGTCACGTGTATACACGAGTTTCCTTTAATGAACCCGCGTATGCACAAGTCCGCATATTTTAGCAAGGGTTTTCAAGCTAAAAATCACTTAATTTTAAATTCCAAATGGACAAAATGAATAAACAGGATGATTTAGGAGCCTACCTGAAGTTTCGGCGCGTTTCGACGGTCGATTGTTCCTGATTTGACGAAAGAATTTTTTTTCTCCAGAGCACTTTTTTTCCAAATCAGCAATGCAATAATGAACCAAATATGAGGTAATTTGTCTATTTATGGCTAAAAAGTTGAAAATTTTCGCAAAAATTCCTTATGCTTATTTTTTCGATCTATCTTAAGCTGCATAACCCGGATGCTTGGAAGTGCCCAGTTTGGTATGTTTTCAGGTACATTTTGACGATTTTGAGATTTTTCCCGGTTTTTGATCCATGATTACTGACTCGTCACGGCAGGTATATGATCTTCACTGGCATATAAGTTAGGGAAATCACTTTCCGTTGCATCTTGCATACTAGCCTCCATACTGATCACTTGCCATAGGGTCGATCCCATCGGGTCATGAGTATTACACCCATTTCACTCGCCGATTATTTAATCATGACTTGATGGTAGAGCCTTCCTTTACATGGGCTTCCTAGTTAGTTCCTCGCTATCACTTGTTTCCCATGCTGCGTTTTATGTAGGCTCGGGAGTCCTCTTTAGTCCCGCCATGTCTTATGTGTTGAAGCTTCATTCTTCTTCTTCATCACTTATCGTTTTTTCTAGATTTTACCCTAGAGGCTCCCTGGTATCGTTAAGTTGTATTACTGCATTGCATATTGGCTACTTGTTTATCCTGGTCTTTAGCCGGCTTCATTTGGACTCGATGTTTAAGCCAACTTTTGACCTTGACTTTCTGTACAAGTTAACCATTGCATGCACTTATCTATCACGACTTGACACCTTTTACCCATGGATGGAACGTTCCTCTGAGTATCACTTACCAGTTTTCGCCACCTTGCATTGAGCATAGGATTGATCCAATCTCAGGAACTAGTGCATCTGATTTCTTGATACTCGTTCTATCCATTGTACCATAGCATTATTTTATTATTTTTCAAGCTTATTATATGAAAAAGACAAAAAAATCAAATATAACAAAAAGAGCGGGAACGAGATGTATCTTCGTTATTTTGATGGCAGTACAGAGTCAGTTTGTCGCCCTTGAACAAAGCACATATACTTATATATATTTCCTTCATTTGGGATGGTTTAGTTTTGACCTAGGTTCAGCCTTTACCATGTTTCACTTGTCAGTTCTCCCCCGGTTGGTTATCTCTTCCAATCATATGGAGAGTTTGTTTTGCCTCCTGCAAGACAGACTTATACAGTGTCACTTTTTACTACCATGGTCATCACAGAGTCGTGCTTTTGTTCAAGGGAAGTCTAGCCTGAGTCGGCCATTCTGCGGTGTCTCTTGACTCATTATTCAGTCGGCCTTCCCGGTCTTGTCGGTATCATGTTCTATCACATCAGATGTTTTGATCTTCTGCTCGTGCTGGTTTGAGAAGGTCCCCATTGACTTCTTGCCGGCGGGTTTGTCTCTTATCGACTACGACACATTGCTCTGAGAGCAAGCCTAGAGCCGCACCTTGGGCCTATTTTCATTATTGATAGGTGACCTCGTGCTTAGCATTTGATCATCATCATGGGTCTTTGACTGAGTGGTTTCCCCTGTGTTCGACGTCAGCACACATTATCACACTTGGGATTCGTGCAGTACCTTGATTTCCATTTGACCCTATTGGTGGATTTCTCGCCTCTGTGTTAGCTTTCATTATTGGTTGGTTCAGAGGGTTTCTTCCGTGCGCTAGCTTCATCTTGTGCATGTCGGAAACGTACTTCGGTTTTGGTTCCGTCACTCTACTTCATCTGATTCCTTCCAAATATTGGCCTGCGGGTTACACTCGCGCTGGACTCATGTGGGATGCCTTAATGCCTTCCTTCCAACAGATATTTTCCCATCGACTCCGACTCATTGCTCTGGGAATAAGTTCTAGAGTATTTTTGTCAGTACCTTAGGGTTTGCAGTCATCAGTGGCAGACTCTTCGCTATCGACAATGGGGATTCATCATTGCCTCTTGATTGGTAGATTCTTTCAAGCTTCAACTCATTCATTCGCACTTGTCAGATTGTACTGGGGCACCTTGACACTCATTATCATTATCGGTGGGTTGTCTCGCGTTGGTTAACGGTATACATCATTGACCGGTAATCCAACGATTTCTCACATGGTCGACTTCAACTCATTTATTCCCATTGTGTAGAATTGTGCCATAGTGATCGGTGAAGACCTCGGGTTGCATCAGCATTCTTCGGTTCACTTTTGACAGTCCATTCAGTTTCTGCCAGTGATGCCGTCCACCCTTATATGTTGCAGTTCAGTACAGCATCATCCTATATGTTGGCTCCCGAGTTGCGTGATTGTACCGTTTGATCCACCTCTTATGATCCGGTACTTAGAGATTCAGTTACTTATTTGATCAGACATCCAGTTGCACCATCTTTGATCAGCTTTCTATATGTGATACTTGGACATTGATTCAGACTTGTATTTCCGGGCCATGCTCAGATGATTCATTGTGTACTTTCAGTTTAGCTATACTTGTATACATATTGGATCTATTCAGTACTTTCCATATGATGTATTTTTGACTGAGCATGGGTATGCCCGCCTCAGCATGAGTTGACTCTCTGTTTTCTTTCATTGGTTTTTGGCAGGCTGAAATCTGGTGAAGTCCTCTCTTGTCCTTGCGAAGTTCTTTCTATGTGCATAATAAATTTCGGCCATCATGTACCCCTTCTGACCTCATATATTAGGGGGCATCTGTTATAGCATCATTTCTCACCTTCACATGATTCATGATTGCTTTGATGGTTTTGGGCACCCATTCCTATAGACTTGGACAAATTCACTTAAAAACAGTGTAAAAATCCCCATACGCGACTATGCCCGTACTTTTCCGCGTGTATACGCGAGTCCAGCTGCACTTTTCCGCGTATGCCATTAAAATTATGAAAAAATATATAAAAATTCCCTATTTTCGGGCTGGGTTGATGGTTACTCGGGTAGTTCAACCACCCCAGCACGTGGCCAACTGTTTCCAACTGTTGAAACTACTTGGAGGGAGTATAAAAACCCCTCATGTGTATGGCCTAAGGGAGAGAGAGTTATTGATATTATACTCTGTTGGTATTCCCTATCCAAGTCTGATTCCCCGTGCCTCCTGCACTTTCCCAGTTCATTATAGGAAACCCTTGTTTCCTTGAGATGCTCATCTCCCTATATGTCATCTCGTATGCACCAGTTTGGAAGGAGTCTTAGCGAGGCAAGGGTTGGACGGATCCAGAAGACAGTCTGCTCGAAGGCCGTGGAAGGATCAGGTGATCTCTCCACTCGTTAATTTTGTACATGCTATTTATAATACAGAAGTACCATGTTGTTCCAGAAATAAACGTGTTAGTGTATGCTTATATGTATGAGAATATTTTTTATACAAGCATTCATTATGATTTATTTAATGTTTTATATGAATCTCACTAACATTTAGAGTAGATATATGCTGTACAACCAGTTCTTCATGCTTGTTTCTTCTTGTCTTTCAGGTTAAGAAGGAAGGACGATTGCTGGGGGTTTGGACCCCGCGGGATCTGCTTCAACTGTAGGACCTACGGGTAACTTTCTCATTCTACTCTATTTATTTATTCTGAACATGCATGGTTGTGTGAGTCCTTCTTAAGTAGCATGCCCCTGCTGTGTGGAGGTTGTAACCCAACGGACCTCTAGGGTGATATTCCCCGAAACAGGGAGCCATCAACATCCATATGCGAATCTTTGAGGGCAGATTTTTTGGAAAGATCAACAGTATATGAGGAGGCAGGAGAGCCATTTTTAGCAGATTCAGAAGGCAGGGGATTGAGAGAAGAGGCTGAATATTTGGGAGGCTGATCTGAAGCAGAGGGTTGGGTTTGTTGAAACACCGGGGAGTCTTGGGTAGCTATAACTTCAAAGCTATTTCTTGTTTCAGGCTTGTTGGGGGTAGTAGAGATGATGGGGGTTTTATTGAAGTGCTTCTTCCTGGAAGATACCTTGGTGAAGCCATCAACATCTTTTCCAGCTTCAGGGGAGGGGGATTTGGGCTGTTGATTCAAAGGACAATCTCTAAACAAGTGGCAATGCTCATGACATTCTCTGCAACGAAATGGAACATGCTAATAGTCTATAGTTTGAATCCATTCAAAATCATCATGAAATAAGCTTACCTAGTCCATAAGAGGCTTGGCTAGGTGCATGTAGACAAAGATTCTGGCATAGGAGGTACAGCGTATGGGTTTTGTTTCCTCTGCAACCTTTATGAACTCTCCTAGACCATTGCCTATGTCCCGCAGGGTCTCTTCATCCCATTATTCGAGAGGTAATGAATACATACGAATCCAAACCAATGCCCAGCTAAATTCCTCCTTGTCTGGGTGAAATATTTCGATCCAATCACGCAGGTACAATCCCGCAGAGTTGAAGAAATATGGGTCTCCTTCAAAGATGTGATTCTTGTCCTCTAGGAAGTGGAAGATAGCAGTGAAGAATCCTTTGGGGCCAAGCTGCAGAGTCACTTGTCTCTTGGGCTCCCATTTGGTTATTATCCAACCTTGCAATGACTTTTTTGTTGGCCACAGTCCGATGAACTTACCAATGAGGGTGTCATCCTTCATATATTGTATGTATCCATTTATACGGTGACTGGGAAGGTTGATTTTGACTCATTCCATAGCTTTAGGGATGCATGTAGCAGAGGAGACTTTTGGAAGAGTAGCAGAAGCATCCTGTTCTATGCTCGCGTCCCTTGGGGCTTTGTTGCCTATAGTTGCATCACTTTTATTGTCTATAGAAGGGACACGGTCAAAGCCTTTTTGCGATAAGTGTTCAGAACTTCGTAGCAAATCTGAAATCGATGCAAGGCCCATTTTAGGTGGAGGAGGGGAAGATCCTGCCCCTCCAGAGGGGGGAGTCATATTGAAGTGTCAGCAGAGGAGCACGATGGATCTGCGAACTCTGCAATAGAGGCACAGCTGCACTTGGAGTGAGAGAGTCAACAATGCAGGGTTTTCGAAAACCCTAGAACTAGCATGCCGCTTGGAGCCATCTCTAAGATCATACAACAAGTTATCATATACATGATTATCTAATTCCTCAACTTGGTTACCTTGACACAAAGTCATGTATACATATTTGAAATAATTATCTAAAGCATATTGTCCAACGTAGGTCTCATGCATGGCAGAGTTATGCTTAAGAATAATGGATGCACTAACAATTGGTCTAGAAAGCATATCAGCAATATTGTTATATATACCTTTCTTATACCTTATCACCAAGTGGAATTGTTTAAGAAAACCCATCCATCGAAAGTGCCTTGATTGTTGCAGCTGTGTTTGTGATTGCAAGTATTGCAATGGCTGATGATCAGTGTGAACCATTGTTTCTTTACCCATCAAGTAGTATTTCTGCTTTTTCACACTTTGCACCAATGCATACAATTCCTTGTCATATGTGGGATAGTTAAGCATTGCACCATTAAAAGTTTCTAAATGAAAATAGATGGGCTTACCATGTTGAATTAGGATTGTGCCCATGGCATTTTCGCTTCCATCAATCTGTATCTCAAGTGACTGTCTCAAGTATGTAAGTGCAAGTACATGAGATGAAATGATTTTTTCCTTCAATGCATCAAGTGTGTTTTGCTTCTTACCTCCCCACTGAAATACCTGACTCACACTTGTCAATTCATGCAATGGAGGTGCAATAGAAGAGAAGTTAGCATTAAACTTCCTCCAATATTGGGCTTCTCCCAAAAAACTTCTAACCTCAGTCACTATTTTGGTCCTTGGCCAATTCAAAATGACATCAACCTTGGAGGTATCTATTTTCAACTCAAATTTCCCAACAATATGACCCAAATAGACTAAGGAAGTTTCCCCAAACTCACATTTTGAAATCTTTAAAAATATATATATATATTCAAGACATCTAATAATTTTTTGACATGCATGACATGTTCTTTACGAAACATGCTGAAAATTAATATGTCATATAAATAGACTACCAAAAATTCATCTAGAAAAGGCCACAACACATCATTCATCACACACATGAAAGTAGCAGGAGCATTACAAATCCCAAAGGGAATAACCAACCATTCAAACAAACCTTTCTTTGTTTTTCATGTTTTCTTACATATGTTTTCTTTCCTCGATTATGATTTGATGATATCCACCCCTCAAGTCAAGCTTAGTAAAATACACAACATATTTCAGTTGATCAACATCAATTCTAGGAAGTGGGTAACAATTCTTTACCGTAATATTGTTCAATGCACATAAGTCCACACATATGCACCATGTTCCATATTTCTTTGTCACCAAAATAATAGGTGAACCTCATGGTGAAGTACTTGGTTGGATGATTCCCTTGTCAAGAAAATATTGGATTCGTTTTCTAATTTCTGCATTTTCCATCACTGACATCTTGTACATGCCAATTATAGGAAGAGAAAAAAATTGTTGCAATTGGATTTCATGTTGAAATTCTCTTTTGGGAGGCAATCCATTAGTCTCCCAAAACATCTCATCATATTGGTTAACAACCTCAACCAAATCAGATTTAAAATTTGAATCACAACCTTGAAATGATTCATTATCAACATCATTCTTTTGTTTGACCATTAAAAGAAAAAAATTATTTCTAGAGTTAATAAGTCTCGTCATTTATCCTGCATTGAGAAGTGAAAGATCTATTTTTTTTCGATGTTCTCTAAAAATGTACTCAATACCACCTTTGAACAAGTGATACTTGTTTTCATGGTGATGAAAAATAGCTTTCCTATCATAAATATAAGGGCTTCCCAAAACAATACCAGAAATATCAAGTGGAACTACATCAAGTTCAAATTCATCAAGAAAGTTTGTTGTAACTAAAAATCTAAGTATGCATTTCCTTGTCACCTGCAAACTTGCATACTTATATATCCAACCTAAAGGATAAAGTCTTGGATGAGGAATGGTCTCTCAATTCAACTTCTTAAATAAGTCTTCAAACATAATATTTTCTTGTGAACCACTATTAAAGGATGTATTAATTTTTCTATGTGATGCAAGGGCATCTGAGTGATTCGAATTCAAGTTCGAATCTAAAGCTGGGCATGAGAACAGTCATGCAGAATTGGGGCAAATTTTGTTTAACCCGATACTAAATTTTTGTAACTGATTAAATCTTCCATGTGTGCGTTTGAGAATACCAAGAGTTTCTTTGAGCGATCTCAATCGATTCTTTTCTAATCTATAAAACAACAAGCCTATGATGCGTGAGGTGGAGTGAGATCAAAATGTAGTCATATGCAAAATTTGTGACTAAGCCTGAAATGCCTTAACTATAGTCTGGATTGTGTATAATAGAAATAGACTATTTATTGATTTTTTGTGTACCTGTGTGTTCAAAGTCTGTGTATTTGTGTGTTAAATTCACTATTTATTTATAGTTTGATTTTATGATTTTTGACCATGTTCTATGTGTTGAAATTATCGACCATCGATCCTTGAGAAGGATCGATGGTGATTCAAGAATGGATATAATATCACAACATGAGATTGTTGCAAGGGATGGTGGATTTAAATCTACATTGGCTTCGTGATTCAGAGACAGTGATAATATGTAGAGTCATGTTGAGCTGGAGGAATTTTAATCTACGAAGAAACCACAAAATCATAAATCAAATGAGTGCAGAATTTCTGAGTGAAATCAGGAGAGGAATCGATTGGAATTTGAATGAATGGGCCAGAGTTATAATTGGGGTTCATTGCATTGCAATTGTTAAATACGATTTGGTTATGTATGGAAAACCTAAGGTATGTTCAATTGCTGGTGCCTTGACTCTATTTGAATCGGGATTGTAAGTTGAAGGTCTATTATGAATTGAAGATATGATACATATTAAAAATGTTATGTTTGGTATGTGTGTGTGTCACCGAAGTAGTGCAGCGGAAGTAGAGTGGGCTTATAACCCACAGATCGGTTTTCGCTTTTCATCAAAGTGGTATCAGAGGGGGAAAATGATTTCCTGCAAAGAAGAAGTTTTCATACAGAGGAAGACGAGGAAAAGTATTGTGAATTTTTTTTGAGCTTGTGATTTTTATGTTTTGTGAAGGTAGCAGTAAAGGAAGGTGAGAAGATTGCAGCAACCTAGAGCAGGAGTGCTCAATGGTTCCACAGGAGCGAACAAGAGAGATGCAAAAATCCGGAGCTCAGGAGAGAAGCTTGGTGAGGTATATGGTAGAAAGGAGGACTTGCTATTGCAGAGGTTTTTTTGCAGCTCATAGAGGAAAATTCTGCAGAGGATGTGGGTGAGAATTTTTCAGGAGATGTTGCTATTGGAAGATCACAAGGAGCATTTCTAGAGATGATGTGGAGATAGCCGCTGACAACTGGAGAATAAATATGACCAGGAGGTCATAAATTTTTGTGCCTTGGGAGTCTGACGTAGGGGCATCTGAGTTGTTCGAATTCAAGTTCGAATCTGAAGCTGGGTATGCGAACAGTCATGCAGAATTGGGGCAATTTTTGTTTAACCCAATACTAAATTTTTGTAACTGAATAAATCTTCCATGTGTGCGTTTGAGAATACCAAGAGTTTCTTTGAGCGATCTCAATCGATTCTTTTCTAATCTATAAAACAATGAGCCTGTGATGCATGAGGGGGAGTGAGATTGAAATGTAGTAATATGCAAAATTTTTCACTCAGGCTAAAATGCCTTAGCTATAGTCTGGATTGTATATAATAGAAATAGACTGTTTATTGATTTTTCGTGTACCTGTGTGTTCAAAGTTTGTGTATTTATGTGTTAAAGTCACTATTTATTTACAGTTTAATTTTATGATTTTTGACCCTGTTCTATTTGTTGAAATTATCGACCATCAATCCCTGAGAAGGATCGATGGCAATTCAAGTATGGATATAATATCACAGCGTGAGATTGTTGCAAGGAATGGTGGATTTAAATATACGTTGGCTTCATGATTCGGAGACAGTGATAATCTGTAGAGTCATGTTGAGGCGGAGGAATGTTAATCTGCGAAGAAATCGCGAAATCATAGATCAAATGACCGCAGAATTTCTGAGTGGAATCGAGAGAGGAATCGATTGGAATTTGAACGAATGGGCCATAGTTATAATTGGGGTTCATTGCATCACAATTATTAAATATGAGTTGGTTAAGTATCGGCAACCTAAGGTATGTTCGATTGAAGGTGCCTTGACTCTAGCCAAATCGGGTTGTAAGTCGAATGTCTATTATGAATTGAAGATATCATACATATTAAAAATTTTATGTTTGATATGTGTGTGTGTCCCTGAAGTAGTGCAGCGGAAGTAGAGTGGGACTATAACCCACAGGTCGATTTTCGCTTTTCATCAGTATGCTTTGAAATAACTCGAATATGGAAAATTTCAATTTTTTTTGGTCATATTGAGTATCATTATGAGAAATTGAAGAACTAGTGCTTTCTATGTCCTTACCTTTCAAACCCATAATTTATATCTTTATTTCATCGCTTCAATTGGATCCCAAATAATGTTGTGTAGTTGCAGTTGTCTTTTGCTTCCCTTTGTTGTTGGAAATTTGGGTCTCATCTCAGGATGAAGTTTCAAACAATGTTCTTCATCGTGATCATATTTTTTACAATTATCACGTGTTAATTTTTCTCCGTCTTTGTTGATGGAAACATTCTTCTTCCCTTGTCCTTTGAACTTACCCTTTCCTTTGTCTCCACTTTTAAGGGATTTTTGTTGCCCCCTTGTGGAACATATTTCCCTCTTTCTTCTAGGTGTGTAGCGTATAGACAAACCTCATATAAAAATGTAGGGATAAACATGAGCATGTTATGTCTCAAATATATATGCAAACCTCCAATGTATTTCAGAAAAGTATCTTGGGATGATAAATATAAACCCAATATTAGTTCTCTTCTTCTAACCTCTTGAGTATGTATTTGCCCACTTTGAACATTTAATTGCCTAAAGTTTTGAAAATCCATGATAGATTTTCTCTTGTATTCTAATGGATATAATTGTCTTCTTAGTTTAGCAACGAAATCATTCCAAGAGGTTAAGACCTTACCATTTTTTTTCATGTCCTCTTGAGTTTTGGCTTCCCACAAAATAAGAGTTCAACCTTCCAACCTTAATAAAGCAAGTTAAATCTTGGTGTCATCATCCTTGATATTTTGTATCTTGTAATACAATTCAGGTTGATCAACCCATTTATCTAATCTCTTAGCATTTACCTCCCCATTATACATAGGCATTTCGAATTTTATGTCAAGTTTCAATAATGGAGTTTTTCCATGTCCCTTTGGAGAATGTGGAGGTGTTGGTGAAGGAGTTGTTGTGGGAGAAGATGATGGTGAAGATGGTGGTGAGGATGGAGGTGAAGAGAATGGTGGTGTCAAAAGTGGTTTGTTACCATTCCATTTTGGAGGCTTGTCCCCATCTCCTCATCTCCTCCTAGAGGCTTGGAGCTCTCAGCATGCAACCTTGTGTTTCTATCCTCATAGAAAAATTTCACCATTTGTGTCATTTTAAAGAATAGCTTTCTAAAATATTTCTCATTTTCTAACATATTTTCAACGTCTCCCTCATGTTCCATGATTGTTGAAGCTCTGGGTACCATTTGAGGTGAAATTTGTGGTGGATATTGTGAAAAATTTTCGCTCCTTGTCGTTGACATAATTTGAGGTTCCAACCACAAGATTTCCTTCTCCAATGTTGAGATCCAATCTTTTAAGAATCACATAAACTTGAAAAAAAATTAAACCCTCACAACAAAAAAGAAAACCTATGCTCTGATATAAAACTAATCTGTATTTAAAATTGCTTGAGGTTTCCGTAAATTTTGCAAGTGATTCAATTAGGATTTTAAGCCTCTTTTGTAAATTATTAAACACATAAATATGGAATAAAAACTCATTTTTTGCAGAAAACATAAGAAAATATCACCATAACATTAGACACACAACAAATGATGAAGGAGTTCACCCCTCCTAGGCTATGTCTCCTGGTATAGCTTCCAATGTTTGGGAATCTCTCATTATGCTTAAAAAATGGTGTTTACGTCAAGTTACAGTGCTCAAATGGTTGAAATAATAGATCCAATGGATTCAAAACTGTCAAAAACCCCTGTCTAGCCTCTTTCTGCTCCCAAAAAAGCCAAAAACTGAAGAAGTTATGATCTCCACAATTTTTCCAACAATTCGTCCTACAATTTAGACTATTTGCAAATCGTCCTACAATTTCACCCCAAAAAGAGCTAACTGATTGAATTTATCTCCAACCATCAACACAAATCATGGGATAGTTAATTTTCCCAATGTTTCCTATGGACCGAATATTTTATTATAAATTGGGGGGGTCGGGCTAAGCTCTGGCCCCTAGTCCCACCCCTTGTTTCCCGTGGCTGCGATGACGAAGGCTGGGCTAGCCCTGACCCACCCCCCAAATGCCACATACGTAACCTTTAAATAGAAGTCTTAAACTATGCTTGTTAAGTCGTAATGTGTGGCACATTATGACTTAACAAGTAATCCTTTCGATTTCTTTTCGCTGATACCAAAATTTTGGTCAGCCATCGGGGTGCCATGTGGCGACCTCTGGTTGGCCCACATGGAATTTCCTTATTGGTCCTACCAATGAAAATGCTCCAATTTAAAACCAATCTGACTGCGAAAAGTGGCGCGCTTCCATAGGCCAAAAAATTCAAGTCAACCATGCATAGTCAGGGTCCAGTCAGCATTACGGACTGCTCACTAGGCACCCTTGTACATCCAAAAACATTTTTTTTAGTTGTTTCCAAAAATAGATGGAATATGATTTCAGGATCATACAAAGTCTGTTTGTTGTGAAACGAGTTGCATCAAATTAAGAATGATGAGATCTACACAAGCACACATGTTTCGTTACATTTTGATAACTTCGAATTTTGAGCATAAAATTGATCCACTGGGTCAAAGACAAAAACAAAAAAGACAATATATTGATTAAAATAGAAAAGGGGTGTTATGTCACAAGAGAGATAAAAAATAAAAATAAAATATTAATTTAAATATAAAAGGGTTTGGTTGAGATGAAATTGTTATTTCATATGAAATTAATGTCTTAAAATGTCCCTATGTGTAGTAGTGTATGATAGAGTATATGTAGTAGTGTATGATTGAGTATATGATAGTGTACGATAGAGTATGAAGGGATTACCAATATTTTCGAGAATTTCGAATGGAGCATATCGAATTGGTTTTAGCTTTTTACCTTCTCCTTGGAGTCTCTCTTTGATAATGTGAAGCCAAAATTCATCACCAACTTGGAAATTATGATCTACACAATGCTTATCATTTCTTGTCTTGTACTTGGTTTGACCCTTCTCCAACTGTTCTTGAATTGTTTGATGTACCAATTGAACTTGTTCAATGAATATTTTAGCTTTGTCTATGTCACTATGACCATCAAAAGAAATATGTTTCCCAATGATAAAATCAAAAGGAAGGAAAGTATCCCAAACATGCCTCAAATGGCAAGGTTTAAGTCGAAGATTCCTTGGCACAGTTGTAAGTAGGTTGAATATAGTGAAATTTTTCATCCCATAAATTATAATGATTAATGCAATACCCACGAAGAAGATGTATCATCGTTCTGTTCACCACCTCTATTTGGCCATATTTTTGCGGATTACCTATTGTACTCTTTTTTAATTTGGTGTCTATGAGTCCCCGCAAGATTGACTAAAATTTCCCGACAAAGTGAGAATATCGATCACTAAAAATGGATGTGGGAAACCCGAAATGCACCCATACATTCTGAAATAATAATTGATTTGTTTTTTCAACTATAACTTTGTTTTTACAAGGCATCAAAATACACATTTTTCCGAACCTATCCACAACTACATAATGATAATCATGACCTATCCTAGACATAGGTAGACCTCCTACAAAGTAGATAGAAACACTCTCCCATGGACGAGAAGGTACATGAAGTGGTGTATATAATACAAAATTTCTATTGATAGGCTTACTGATAGCAAATAATGGACATCCTCTTACAAAGCGTGACACACTTTCAAGCATAAGAGGCCAATAACAATACCTCTGTAATTGTGCCACCTTATTACCTACACCGAAATGACCAGCAATAATAGAAGTATGTACTTCCCTTATGAAGTTGACTCTCTCCCCATGTGGAATACAAAGCTTGCCAAGATGGTACAATAAGTTATCATGCACATGATAATCTAATTCCTGTACTTGGTTACCTTGACACAAATTTGCATATACATATTTGAAATCACTATCTAAAGCATATTTTCCAACATAGCTCTCATGCATGAAAAAATTATTCTTAAGAATAATGGATGCACTAACAATTGGTCTAGAAAGCATATGATCAACTTTGTTATATATACCTTTCTTATACCTTATCACCAAGTGGAATTGTTTAATAAATCCATCCATCAAAAGTGCCTTGCTTGTTGCAATTTGTTTTTTTGATTGCAAGTATTGCAATGGCTGATGATCCGTGTGAATGATTATGTCTTTACCCATGAAGTAGTGTTTCCACTTTTTCACACTTTGCACCATTGCATACAATTCCTTGTTATATTTAGGATAGTTAATCATTGCATCATTAAAAGTTTCTGAATGAAAACAGATGGGCTTACCATGTTGAATTAGGATTGTGCCCATGGCATAGTCACTTGCGTCGTTCTGTATCTCAAATAACCATCTAAAGTATAGAAGTTCAAGTACAGGAGCTGAACTGATCTTTTCCTTCAATGCATCAAATTATTTTTACTACTTCCCTCCCCATTGAAAGACCTCCTTCACACTTGCAATGCATGTAATGGAGTTGTGATAGAAGAGAAGTTAGAAATAAACTTCCTCCAATATTGGGATTCTCCCAAAAAAATTCTAACCTCTGTCACTATTTTGGTCCTTGGCCAATTAAAAATGGCATTAATCTTTGAGGGATCTGTTTTCAACTGACATCCTCCAACAATATGACCCAAATAGACTAAGGAATTTTTCCCAAACTCACATTTTGACATCTTTAAAAACAAATGTTCTTTCTTCAAGACATCTAATACTTTTTTGACAAGCATGACATGGTCTTCATGGGACTTGCTGAAAATTGGTATGTCATCTAAATAGACTATCACAAAGTTATCTAGAAAATGACTCAACACATCATTCATCACACACATGAGAGTAGCAAGAGCATTACAAAGCCCAAAGGACATAACCAACCATTCAAATAAACCTTACCTTGTTTTGAATGTTGTCTTCCATATGTTTTATTTCATTGATTCTGATTTAATGGTAGCCACTCCTCAAGTCGAGCATAGTAAGATACACAACATATTTCAGTTGATGAAGTAAATCATCACTTCTAGGAAGTGGGTAACAGTTCTTTACAGTAATCTTGTTCAATGCACAAAATTCCACACACATGCGCCATGTTCCATATTTATTTGGAACCAAAATAATAGTTGAACGTCATGGAGCTCCTTATTGAGCTCCTTAAAGTCAATAAAAAGGTGTGTATTTGTTTTTCAAATTGCATAAGTCTTGTGTGAAAAATCAGTTTGAATTGATTACAAGGACATATTGTAGAATAAATATCATTATTCGGTTATAAATTTCCTCCTAAAAATAATTCAACGCCCATTAAGCCTTTATAAGGCTCTACTATGACTCATGAAGACAAAGAATTGCAACATGACATATCAAATTACAAGAGAAAGTGCACCAAATTTTTCTCTTGCTGAGAGCAAAAAAAAATGAAACGGTAGCTTTGAAGAAAGATGTGGAAACCAAGATGGATGCCATGGAAGCTGGCATGGAAGTTAAGATGGATGACATGAAATACAACATGGAAAATATGAAGGTTTGACAAAGTTGATACAAGAAATGTTTCCTAATGCTGAAAAGATAGTAGAGGAAACTCATGATGAGAACAAAATAAATGTTAATCATGATTTCATAAACTCTAATGTTGGATGGAAGAACCACCATATTCCAAATATGGATATGAGGAAGTTTGATGGCAAGAATCTTGTAACATGGAGACTACAGATGGAGCAATATTTCGACTGCAATAATATGAAAAACACATAAAAGGTACGCATTGCAACTTTACATTTAGAACAAAATAAATTTGTAGTGTATCGATGGCTTTTCTCCCGTAAAAAAAATTTCACTTGTTCAATTTTTATGGTGGAAATGATAGCACAATAAGAGGGTACAAAGAGCAACGCTTTCCTTAGCCAATTGGTAAATCTCAAACAAAAGGGTTCACTGGTGGAGCACATTGAGGACTTCAAAAAATTGAATATAAGGGTATCTGATATTCCAGAGGAACACATGATTGATCTCTTCGTAGGGACTTGAAAGGATAACATCCAACATGAAGTTCGTATTTGGGAACCTGATTCACTGGAGAAGGCATTCAAGTTGGCAAGAAAAATTGAATGTAAAATTATGGTGACAAGGAAGCCTACCACTCACATCTATAAATATGGAAGTATTGCTACTCCTAGACTTCCACAACCTACAAGGTTGACACCAAAAAAATTGGAAGAAAAAAAAGGAAAATGGCTTTGCTACCGTTCTGATAGCAAATACACTAAAGGTCATAAGTGTGCTAAGAAGAAATTATTTTATATAGATTGTGAAGAGGAGGAAGAAAATGAACAAGAAACTTCAAAATAAGAGGATATACACCAATAACCAACCCTAGAATATGAAGAAATGAGTCTGACCATATCGTGTAATGCCTTGTCAAGAATTACCACTCCTCGAACTCTCAAGATAGAAGGACATATCAAGAAGAAAAAGGTAATAGTGTTGATTGATTCACGTAGCACCCATATTTTTATTCATTTTAAGGTAGCCAAGGAATTGAATTGTTTCTTATACTCAACACCAGAATGTCAAGTGATGGTTTGCAAATGGAGGAACTATAAATTGCTCTGGAAGATGCCATAATATCAAGCTAACCATGGGGGAATATGTATTGAATAGTCCAATTCTTTCCATTCCAATGGGAGGTGTTGATGTTGTACTAGGAGTACAACGGTTATAATCTTCGGCGACGGTAGCTTTTAATTTTCAAGAACTTTTCTTGAATTTTTTTTTAGAAGGAAAGGAAATTTAATTATGGGGTATCACAGGGAAGCCGAGAAATATTATAAGCTATAATGTCATGACAAAGCTTCTAAATAAAGAACAATGATGCATAATTTCACAATTATGCTCACTAGAAGTTCCAACATCAAAATCTTCTATTTCTCCAGATCTCCAAAAAGTCTTGGACAATCATTCCAAGGTGTTTGATACTCCCAAAGGACTCCTACCTATTCGTGATCATGATCATGATATTCATTTTATTCCATGAAGTGTTCCTCCAAACATCAGGCCTTAAAAATATCCTTATGTCCAAAAGAGCGAAATTGAACGTATGATTGCAGAAATGTTAGAAGCTGGTATAATTCAACCTAGTCAAAGTTCCTTATCTGCTCCAATAGTATTGGTGCACAAGAAGGATAGATCATAGCACATGTGTCTAGATTATAGGGAGCTCATTATTAAAGATAAATTTCCCATTCCTGTGATTGATGAATTATTGGATGAATCACATGGCACTATTTATTATACCATGTTGGATCTTCGTTGAGGATATCATCAAATTAGAATGAACACTGAAGATATTCTGAAAATATCATTTTGAACTCGTGAGGGTCATTGTGAATTTTTGGTCATGCCTCTCGACCTTACCAATGCACCTTCTACATTTCAAGGGTTGATGAATTCCATTTTCAAACCCTTCCTTAGAAAATTTGTGCTAGTATTTTTTGATGACATACTAATCTACAGCAGGTCTTGGAAGGATCATGTTCAACATGTTGACAGGGTGCTTAAACTATTGAAGGAGAAACAATTAAATGAAAAAACATCCAAATGTCTCATTGGAGTACAAGAGTGTAATATTTCTAATTAGCAGCAGCTAATTGGAATATTCAACTTTGTATATTTTTTCCGTCTATGGTTTGTAAATAAATAAAAAGTGAGTAAAGAGGGTCTAACTCACTCTAGTAGAATAAGACATCTGCCTAGTAGCACAATGTTGTGACTCAAGGGGGGTCAAGGGGGCCAAACACCATGTAGAGGAGGGAGGCCTACGTGCACTCTAGAAGCTTCTGCACAGATAAGGATGAGGATGTGGAGGAGAGAGAGGCTACGATGGGTTTTGGAGGGAAACAAATGTTATAAAAGATGGAGGAGCCTCCTCATTTGGATCATTCTTCAGTTGTTGATTTTGGAGTGAGACTTTTGTCTTCTTGAGCATGTTGGCTGTTTAGCCTGTCTGCAGCACTGTTTAGTGCACCGAGTGTCTCTATGCAGAGACCTCACTCTTAGCCCCGGGGGACCTCGAGTGCCTGCTCGGGCAAGGTTAGTTTTTCAGCATTTTGTGAGTCGTTTCATTGTTTGGGTTTGTTACAGAGCTAGAGCTTATAGAGACTGTGCAGTCACCGGGAGAGAGGACATATTCCATTGTGGAGGAGCTTTGGATTGGGGTTTCTGTAGGTGATTTCACTAGGATTTCGAGCAGAGGGTCAACCTTTTCCCGTCGGAGGTTTTTGGCAAAGTTTGTGGCAGTATTTCAGCTGTTTCTATCCAGCCACTGCGTTGTACCTTGGAGGCCAGTTTAATTCACTAGGGAGGAAATTTTTGGTGGTTTCGGTGTTGGCCATTCTTGGAATGGTTTGTGGATCTTGTCGGGGTTGTCGAGGAGAGGATATTTTTTGATTTTCATCTCATTTCGGCAAGGGGATCAGCCCCTAATCTTCAGTCGATTCTAGCAGTAGTAGCTACATGACATTTTTCTAGCAGCTGGGACGCAGTTCATAGAGAAGCCATTTCCTGTCTATTCTGAGAGTCTTTTCTCACTTGCCTTGCGCAAGATCACCTCTTGTACTTCATTACATTTCTCAGATTAATAAAATGGCTCAGCATTTTCTCTCTATGTTTTTTGGTTGAGTTGTCATAGTTTCCATTGTTGCCGTAGTTACTGTATTCTCTTTCTATTTCCATTATTGTTTTGAGAAGTCTAGTTCTATACCACTTGGTGTGTTTATCTTTCACTCCTAGACAGATTCTGGAAAGGGCCAAGTAGCTTTCAGATCTCGTCCTCTTTCAGAGGCGGAATATCCGGGAAATTCCCTCCCAGTCTATCTCTGGTTAGATTTTGCCATGTTTTGGAGATATCCCTAAAACGAGATATTATAGTGGTATCAGAGTGTAGCTGTGGCTCAGCCTGTGCTCTATGAGATCAGGAAAGATACCGTACATAGGTAGAAACTATAGAGACCGTGAGTGTAGGTTTGAGGCCACCTACGAAGAGGAAGACTGTGCCCAAGTAGAAAACGCAGATCAGGAGAGAGAGCCTGTGGCAGACATAGATCAAGTGGAGCTTGTAGTAGATTGAAGAGAGAAAGAACCAATGGCAGATGACACAGAGGCCAAGTAGTTTGGAGAGGCACTCGTCAAGTCTGTGTAGGATTTAGCTAGACAGATTGAGGTGATGGGACAGAGGTTCACAACTATGGAGGCTAGGCAGCATGAGACTCCATGGGTTTCCAGGTCGGAGAGGGATCAGGTACATCCCATCACTTGCCAGAGTAGGGTACTGCTCAGCATGATATTCCTCAGCCGATGGCTTCTTGTGCACCTACCCGTTCCACTATGCCCACTTTCTTGGGAGCAGATATAGGGGTAGGAGCCCAGCAGGAGGCTGAGCCTGGACACTTAGATGAGTATTTTGCATAGTATTAGTCCTACAGGTAGGAGTTCAGGGATGCTCTCACATTCAGATATTTTGTGCATCTCCAATGGGACAGTAGACCCCACGACCATCATAGAGGGCACTGGCATTACCATGATGGAGATTCCCACTGAGCCTCTAATAGATTTCATTTGCCTACATTTGATGGATCGTCAAATAGTTCGGCAAAGTCTTGGGTGGATAAGCTGGACATCTATTTCCAACTTAACCAGATGTTGGAGACAGAGGCCATCAAGGTGGAAAAATTACATTCGGATGGTGAGGCCCAGGAGTGGTGGTTCCATGGGATGGTGACACTCAGGCATTCCACAGTGACGACATATGTCGATTTTACCAGGAGATTGATAGATAATTTTGACTGGAGGGATCCAGAGCATCATTTTGCTGATGAAGCTCAAACAGATAGGGAGCCCCAAGACATACATTGTAGATTTCTTGAGGGTCTCGGTGATGGTGCCAGATCTATCCATGACACGGATGATCTATATGTTTGTGGAGGGATTAGCAGAGCCACTTCGAGGTCTATTTAGATCCACTAGACCAGCTACACTCCAGGATGCTATCAGTAGGACCAGGGATTTGTAGGATGAATTGCCTAGGACATAGACACCTTACCCCCAGAGACAAGGTTCCCAGCCCAAGGGGAAGGATGTGAGGGTTCCACCTCCCAAGGGGAATCCAGGATGGGCACAGGTAGATGATGAGGCCAGGAGGGAGTTGAGGAAGAAGTGGTTATGCTTCACTTGTCAGGAGCTGTGGGCACGAGGGCATAGGTGTGCTGCTGGCAAAGCACACTTCATTGAGGTCTTCTCCGATGATAGTAGAGAAGAGGATGAGGAGGATGATGAGAAGGTAGGAGATAGTCATATGGCCCAGGATCAGTTTCTGCCTCCACCTCCAGGGACAGGAGGTGCAGCTTTTGGACTCACTGGAGAGGCCCTTGAAGCTTTGTGAGGAGTTCCTAAGTATTTAACATTGCGCGTACGTGGGACAGTACGTGGCCAATGAGTATCAGTCTTGGTTGACAGTGGGGCAACCCACAACTTCATTGATGCACATATGGTCGAGCAGAGGGGTATACCGACCGAGAGTTTTGGTAGGTTTTTAGTCTTGGTCCCAGGGGCCCAGATGATGCAGTGTGCCCAGAATGTTCCAGATTTAGCAATGACGATGGGTACTTACACCATGACTGATCACTTTTTCATGGTCAACATACCATATACCAATGTGGTACTGGGTGTTTAGTCGTTGATTATGATAGGGAAGGTCACCACGGATTCGGAGGCCTTAGAAATGGAGTGGGATGACAAGAATAATGGGAAGCATGAGAAGATCCACGGGATGCATACTTACCCACCTCAAATAGTTTCGGCACACTGGATGGATGCAGACTTCCGGAAGAGAAACATAGAGTGGGAAGTTGAGTTGCGGGCATCAGAGGCAGAGACCACCGGTCGAGTAGTTCATCCAGAGATGCAGGTTCTCCTTGACAGGCATGAGGTAGTGTTTAGGGCTATACCACCAGGTCAGCCACCAGATAGAGGGTTTGAGCAAACCATTGAGCTGGAGCAAGGTATCCAGGCGGTGATCACTACACCATATAGGCATCCCAAAGCCTATCGGTATGAGATTGAGCGGGCCATCTAGGATTTGTTGGCTCTTGGACACATCAGACCGAGCACGAGTCCATTTGCTTCTTCTGTAGTGCTGGTGAAGAAGAAGGATGACACTTTGAGGATGTGAATTGACTACAGGGCCCTGAACAAGAATACTCTGAAGAATAGGTACCCTATACCCAGGATCGATGAGCTGATGGATGAGTTGAGAGGAGCTAAGTTCTTCTTAAAGATTGATTTGAGATCAGCCTACCATTAGATTCACGTGAGGGAATAGGACATTCCCAAGACCGCCTCAGGTGTCATTATGGGAACTTTGAGTTTTTGGTTATGCCTTTTGGGCTGACCAATGCACCAACCACCTTTCAGTCTTGCATGAACCATATCTTCCGCAGTCATTTGAGGAATTTTTTATTGGTTTTCTTTGATGACATACTCATATATAGCAGGACGTGGGAGGAGAGTCTCCAGCATATAGAGACAGTGCTACGCATATTGGAAGAGCAAAATTTCTATGCTAAGCTCTCCAAGTGTGAGTTTGGGATGACAGAGATGGTGTATTTGGGTCACCTCATTGGAGTGGATGGAGTGAGGGTCAATGAGGAGAAGATTAGATCCATTAGAAATTGGCTGGAGCCGAAGAATGTGACGGAACTTCAAGGATTCATTGGGATATGTGCCTATTACAAGAAGTTCGTCAAAGCGTTCTCACAGCTTGCTACACCCCTTACAGATTTGACGAAGAAAAGGGCATTCGGTTGGATAGATACAACACAACAAACCTTTGATAGGCTCAAGGAGGTGATGAGTAGCTGCCCAGTGCTTGTGTTGCCAGATTTTACGCAACCATTTGTCTTGGAGTGTGATACGTCGGGAGAGGGGATCGACGCAGTATTGATGCAGGGGGGACACCCTATAGATTTTGAGAGCCAGAAGCTCCTTCTGCATGACAAGGATATGTTGGCCATCATGCATGCATTGGCCAAATTCCGGAAATATCTGGTAGGTAATAGATTCAAGGTGAGAACTGACCACAACAGCCTCAGGTTCTTTTTGGAGCAGAAGTAGCTACAGGAGAGGCGGCAGAAGTGGATCAGTAAGATCCAAGCATATGACTTTGACATTAACTATGTCAAGGGTAATAATAATGTGGTAGCAGATGCCCTTTCACGTAGACCAACCACGTTATCTCTTATGAGCTTGGATGCAAATTGGAGGGCTCAACTATTAGTTGAGTACTCCAAGGAAAGATTTGGATGTGAGGTGATGGATTGACAGGTGGCGGATGACTGGTACAGGGTGATCGATGAGATCATCTATTACAGGGAAAGGATCTTCTTGATTGAGGGATCTCAGCTTAAGAAGAATATACTCTAAGCATCACATGATTCTCCATTTGTAGGCCATCAGGGGTTTACCAAAACCTACAGGGCCATTAGAGAGAGGTTCTCATGGAGGGCCTCAAGGAGGACGTACTCCAGAACATCACGGAGTGCGATGTTTGTTAAAGGAACAAGTGTGAGATGAGCCATCCCGCAGGACTGTTGCAGCCTCTTCCCATTCCGTAGGGAAAATGGGAGAGCATATTGATGGACTTCATCACATGGTTGCCCATGGTGTAGGGCAAGGATTGTATCTTTCTCATCGTTGATCGACTGACAAAGTATGTGCACTTCTTCGCCATATCCGCACATTACATAGCAGCACAGGTGGCTGAGCTGTTCTTCCGGGAGGTTTTCAGGTTGCATGGTCTTCCTAAGACCATCATCAATGACAGGGACAGCTACTTCATGGGAAGATTTTGGTAGGAGCTTTTCCAGCTAGTGGGCACGGAGTTGACATCAAGTACTAGTTACCACCCATAGACGGATGGATAGACGGAGATAGTTAACAAGTGGCCAGAGGGCTACTTGCGTAACTATGTCAGTGGGCAGCAGCGAGCATGGTTGAGATGGTTGCATTTGGGGGAGTACTGCTACAACTCGACACATCACATGTCGATTGGTATGTCACTGTTTTATGATTTGTATGGGTACCATCCTTTATCATTTGCTGATGTGATGTTCGGTGCGAGTAAGGATCCTAGAGCCAAGATGTGGATCCAAGAGAGTTAGGATATCCTCCAAGCTCTCAAGGACAATATGGCTACAGCCCAGAACCAACAGAATCTATATGCCTACAGAGGTCGGGTGGAGCGACAGTTTGAAGTAGGGGACTTGGTCTACCTACGCTTACAGCCATACCGACAGTCATCGCTGAAGCAGAAGGGAGCTGAGAAGCTCAAGCCTCGTTTCTACGGTCCATACAGGGTGATACGCAAGATTGGGCAGGTTGCATATGAGTTGGAGCTGCCCCAAGGCAGCAAGATCCACCAAATTTTCCATGTATCATGCCTGAAGAAGGCGTTGGGACAGCAAGTAACAGTGACATAGGAGCTACCGCCGATAGATGATGAGGGAAACTTGGTGTTACAGCCAGAGGCCATTATTAATAGCAGGGAGAGGTGGTTACGGAGTAGGACGGTCCAGGAATACTTGGTGTGGTGGAAGAATTTTCCGGATGAGGATGCCACTTGGGAGAGCGAGAAGATTCTGCAGCATCCATCACTTCAGTTGCTTGAGGGAAAGCAACATTTTGTTGAGGGGGACTGTAATATTCCTAATTAGTGACAACTAATTGGATTATTCAACTTTTTATAGTTTTTCCGTCTATGGTTTGTAAATAAATAAAAAGTGAGTAAAGAGGGTCTAACTCACTCTAGTAGAATAATACATCTGCCTAGTAGCACAACGTTGTGACTCAAGGGGGGTCAAGGGGGCCAAACATCATGTAGAGGAGGGGGGCCTACGTGCACTCTAGAAGCTTCTACACAGATAAAGATGAGGATGTGGAGGAGAGAGAGGCTACGATGGGTTTTGGAGGGAAACCAATGTTATAAAATATGGAGGAGCCTCCTCATTTGGATCATTCTTGAGTTCTTTATTTTGGAGTGAGACTTTTGTCTTCTTGAGCACACTGGCTGTTTAGCCTATCTACAACACTTTTTAGTGCACCGAGTGTCTCCGTGCGGAGATCTCACCCTTAGCCCCGGGGGACTTCGAGTGCCTGCTTAGACAAGGTTAGTTTTTCAACATTTTGTGAGTCATTTCATTGTTTGGTTTTGTTGCGGAGCTAGAGATTATAGAGACTCCAAAGTCACTGGGAGAGAGGACGCAGTCCATTGTGGAGGAGCTTCGGATTGGGGTTTCTGCGAGAGATTTCACTGAGATTTCGAGCAGAGTGTCAGCCTTTTCCCATCGAAGGTTTTTGGCAGAGTTTGTGGCAGTATTTCAGATATTTCTATCCAGCCACTGCACTGTACCTTGGAGGCCAGCATAATTCACTGGGGAGGCAGTTTCTGGTGGTTTTGGGGGTTGGCCATTCTTGGAATGATTTGTGGATCTTGTCAGGGTTGTCGAGGAGAGGATATTTACTGATTTTCATCTCATTCTGGCAAGGGGATCAACCCCTAATCTTCAGTCGATTCCAGCAATAGTAGCTACACAACATTTTTCCAGCAGCTGGGACGTAGTTAATAGAGTAGCCATTTCCTGTCTTTTCTGAGAGTGCTTTCTCACTTGCCTTGTGCAAGATCACCTCTTTTACTTCATTACATTTCTTAGATTAATAAAATGGCTCAGCATTTTCTCTCTATGTTTTCTGGTTGAGTTTCTGTAGTTGTCGTTGTTGCCCTAGTTGCTGTATTCTCTTTATATTTCCATTATTGTTTTGAGCGCTCTAATTCTATACCACTTGGTGTGTTTATCTTTCACTCCTATATAGAGTTTGGAAAGGGCCAGGTAGCCTCCGGATCTCGTCCTCTTTCAGAGGCAGAATATCCAGGAAATGCCCTCCCAATCTATCTCTAGTTGGAGTTTGTCGTGTTTTGGAAATATCCCTAAAATGGGATATTACAAAGAGATGGAATATCTGGGTCATATTGTATCTCAGGAGGGTGTTAAGGTAGACCCTAACAAAATTAAATCCATTAAGGAATGGAAATTCCCCACAACCATAAAGCAGTTGCGAGAATTTCTCAGGTTAACAGGGTATTATCGCAAGTTTGTTAAGAATTATGGGAGAATAGAAGCACCTCTAACAACATTCTTGAAGAAAGATGCATTTTCATGGACTCCTGAAGCAACTAAAGCCTTTGAACATCTTAAAGAGGCAATGTGCCTAGCACCAGTCTTAGTTAAATCAGACTTCAAAAAAACCTTTATTGTGGAATTGGATGCCTCAGGAAACGGAATTGGTGCTGTGTTAATGCAATATGGAAGACCCATTTCTTTTGAAAGTCATCCAATGAAAGGAAAGTATTGACAGAAAGCTATTTATGAGAAGGAAATATTGGCAATAATACATGCACTAAAGAAATGGTGACCTTACCTAATGGGAAGGCACTTCAAGGTAAAAATTGATCATGATAGTCTTAAACACTTTTTGGAACAAAGACTATCTTCAGAAGAGAAGAAAAAATGGGTCAAAAAGATGTTGGGTTATGACTTTGAAATCATCTACAAAAAGGGGAAGCTAAATGTTGTTGCAGATGCATTTTCAAGAAAGGATGAAGAGGTGGAACCATTTCTTTGTGAAATTTCTAGTATCCAACCAAATTGGATAACCAAAGTAAGAGATGAATGGAAGACGGATGAATAAGTGTGGACACTCATTCAAAAGTTGAAGCAAGATCCCAGTACATCTAATACATTTAGTTGGAAAAATGATTCCTTGTGGTACAAAGATCACTTATATCTTTGTAAGAATTCCGAAATAAAACAAAATATTCTTTTGGAATTTCACACTTCTCCTTTAAGAGGACACTCAAGATTTTTTAAAAATTAAAATAGTGTGAAGAAAGAATTTTTTTTGGGATGGCCTTAAATCTAATATTCAAAAGTTTGTGGCAGAATGTTTGTTTTTCCAGCAAAATAAAGTTGAGACAATTAAGACCCCGAGTCTTCTAAAACCTTTATCCATTCCAAGTCAACCTTGGGAGGAGATTTCAATGGATTTTATCACAAGTTACCTAACTCTGGAAAGAGTATCATCATGGTAGTAGTTCATAGACTTACCAAGTATGCACACTTTTGCGCATTATCTCATCCATTTAAAGGAAGTACAGTTGCTATTGCATTTATGGAAATAATTCAAAAGCTACATGGAAACCCAAAGATTATGGTAAGTGACAGAGATCCCATTTTTACTGGAAATTTTTGGACGAAATTATTTTCTTGTTTGGGTGCTCAACTAGCTCATAGTTCATCTTATCATCCTCAATTTGATGGTTAAATTGAGATAGTGAACAAATTTTTGGAAGGATATCTTTGTTGTTTTTTATCTGATAAACAAACATAATGGGTCAAATGTTTACCTCTGGCAGAATGGTGGTATAACACTTCTTTCCATACTATAGCCAAAATTACCCCATTTATGGCACTTTATGGATATCATCCACCATCCATCACATCATCTTTAAGAGAAAATTCTAAGGCGCAAGCAGTGGAAGATCACATCGAGCATCAACGACAAGTTCTCCAAATCTTAAAGGATAACCTCAATTTGGCAAAAAATTGAATGAAACAATAGGCAGATCAACATCGCAGTGAGAGAATTTTTGATTTAGGAGACTGGGTATTTTTATGGCTACAACCATAGAAACAAATGTCCCCCAAGCAAGCTAAGAAGGATAATAAATTATCGCCAAAATACTATGGTCCTTAAAAGGTGTTGCAAAAGGTTGGTACTATGGCATACAAATTGGAGCTTCCTTCTTCTTCGTGAGTACATCTAGTTTTCCACGTTTCATGCTTAAAGAAGGTTATAGGTGAAAAACTTGTAGTTCAAACAATATTGTCAGAACTTGATGAGGAAGGAAAAATCATATTGGAACCTGAAACAGACACGGAAGGAAGAACTCAATAGCTATGAAATCGATCAATTTCAGAGTATCTCATCAAGTGGAAGAACTTACCCATTGAAGATTCTACATGGGAGGAAGATAATTTTATACAGAAGCATCCAGAGCTACTTAAGCAGTAATTACAACACTTTTTTGAAGGAGAGGGGAATTTTAGGTCCCCATATTACTAGTGCAGTCCCTTATTTTTATTAGTGTAGCCCCCTTATTATTATTTTTGTGCCCCTGTAACCCCCATATTGTTATTATTGTTCCCTTACATTATTATTGTTAGGTCTGCTAGGATTATATTGTGACCCCATGGACCCTTATATATAGAAGGAGGTTTTCTCATTTGTATCATCTAAGAATTGTTCACTTATGTAATGTATTGGAGGTTTGCCCCTCGAAGTGGCTGATTTCTAAGGCGTTGATATCTCTTCTCTTCTATTTTTGGAGCTGGTTTCATAATACTGGAAACACTTTGGATAACTTAGTTAAATATGTAACTAGGTTTTCTATTCATAACGATATATGTAATCATGATTTTATATAAAGAGAAAAATAAATTTATTACTTTTGTTCTTGAGGCATGGGTTTTATGATCAAGGGAAATTTATTTTTAGGTCAAGCACCCATTGAATGCCTCTAGGGAATTTCATTGAGTCTATAATTCAATTGATTAATTCAACCATAAAATCACTAGAAGATTTCCATGTAAAATACCTTCACAAATCTAAGCCGTCAACATCATAAACAATTTTCATAATAAAAACCCCAATATTCATGGAAAAACATAAATAGAATTTGCAACTGAAAAATAGGCAATATAAGCATGCAATACATCTCACCCTTATTTTATTAATATTAAAAATTCTGAAAATGGAAATGCTGGAAATGGCCAAGGTAATGACCCTAAATATATATAAAATTAACGCCGAAAACTGGGCTCCAAACAACTGAAAATCAAATAACTGCAACCTGTGAATACTGAATAGACCCACTAAGGAAAGAGATGGGTGCTCGCCCACTCTCACTAATCACCCGAGGTTTTTCATCTTGGGGCTACTACTGAAGTATAGTATCAAGTTCTCAAATCTCTCACACAAACAATGATCCAATCCAAGATGTCTCTAAATGACATCCGCTTCTCCATTTATAGATCTGATAGATATATCTCCAAGCCTCTAGAAGCATCTTATTTTATTATTTTATTATAAATCTAGAAGATCCTCCATTGACTCTATCAAAGTGACTTTTAATTTAATTCTAATTGGACTATTGGATTATTACTAAATGGAACTTCAAGGAGACCTTCATTTAGGGAGTTAGAAATGGGAATGGAAGAAACTCTATGAAGCATAGATCCTTGGTTATCATCATCTTGATAGGAGATGCCATGCCTATCATTAGTAGAGCTTCCATCAACATTATTATGGTAGAAACCAATGCCACTTCGACCACATACAGCATGAAGTAAGGCCATAACTAAAATAAAGAGCAAAAAATTCTTCATCCATGTATTTTTCATCTCCATTCTCTTGCAGCAGCTACCTCTGTGATGAAAACAAAAAATCTTATTATTAAATGAACATTTGGTTGTCAAAATAATTGAATTGCTGAGAATTAATGCAAGATAAAACTCTAGAATAAAAATTTGAATTGCTTAAATGAGAGAAAATAGGAGGAAGAGAATAAAATATCAGATTAACAATTGAATGGGAACAAACTTATCTTACAAAATCTCAATTAAAGAAAAGAGTAAGTGCCTGTAAAATTTGACTAGAACATAAAGTTGGTAAGTGGAAAACTTGTTAGTATCAAGTAAATTCTAAATATCTTATAATGTTTTTTTCGATATTCTAGTTAGAACAATGGACCAGTTCCTTTCCGTAAAATATCATTTCCTTGTGAGTAAATTTTACATTAATTACATAGAGTTTGAAAAAAAAACTATAAAATCAAAATTTTTAATCTCTTAATATTTTTCCAGTTTAAGTTTATGTAATGTGTATAGCATTGAATTGATTCTTCCAAATCTATCAACCTATTATTTGGCCCACATTTAATATTTTACACATACTTTGAAGGGAAATAAAAATCTAATATTTTGTTGTTATTTAAATTATTTATTACTATATAAAAATGAGTGCACATCTTGTATTATATCCTAAAAATATATGGAGTATGGAATAAAATAAGGTGAAAGAATTATTTTTTTTTTATTAAACAAACCTAAAACTGAAACGCTGACCAAGAAAGCAAAAAGGAAGTTGCTGTTCACAGGAATAGTAACAATTGCAAATTATAATTATGTGCACTGAGAATTTGCAATATCAAATAGCCAGTACCCTTGAGTTGACCAAGTAAGCAAAGAGGAAGTTTCCGTTCACAGGAATGGTAACAATTGCAAATTTTAATTATCTGCAGTGAGAATTTGCAATATCATCAAATGGCCAGTACTCTTGAGTTGGAAAAAACAAATGGACAAGTCTAAAGAGGGGAGGAATTGCTAGGACTTTGACGCAAAAAAATTTCAAAAAATTTAGCAGTAGCAATTGCCTAGACTGTTAAAAGTGGCAAGAATCTCTGAAAAAAATACAAAAAATCTAGCATAGAAATGTTTGAATGACATTTTTTTTTTATCGTGGAAATAGATTTAACACCTAAAAAAACTTTTTTAAATTAACAGCTTTAACTTAGATTTACCAAAAAATTCAAAACAAAAAAAAAACAAACTAGTGAAGTACTGGATAGAAAATTACCTTGTTTCAAATGCTCGCGGTCTCCAACAGTCATCTTAAATGGATATGGGTTGCGGAATAATCTGCGATCTTAAATTGCTCGCGTTCTCCAACAGCTACCTGAAATCTCAAATTGCTCGCACTCGCGAATCTACCGGTCATGCCAAAGGAAAATATCTAATTCAAATCTCTTAGATTAGATATTTTATATGAATATAGATTAACCTTAAAATTCTAAATCTTTTTTATTTTAAATGATTTATTAGTTTTTGGTATGTGATTCCATGATGGTTATTTTTAGTTTCTAAATTTAAGTAATATTTATAGCAAGAAGGTCCACAAGAAGGGATTATTTTTTTGCTGGCTCAACCATTGAAGGACCGATCTAAAAAATGTTTAGAGAATTAAATCTCTAATCTTTCCCAATAGCAAAAATGCTTTAACTAAAAAACTCCAACAATTGAGTTAACATTTAGGCTAAATGCATTTAATATAAATATTTATTTTATTATTTTTAATTTAAATTTGATTTACACATTTTCATATGCCATTGTAACTTATTATTATGTGCCTAACAAATTAACCAAATTTCTTAACATTTAAATTTTCTTATAACTTACTTTCATGTAAGCACTAATTCTTTCATATTAAAATAATCTACACCTCAATAAATTGGATATTTTAAATGTCTCATAACTTTTCTAGCATACATAACTACTTTTATTCAAATTATTTTGCTTTAAAGAAACACCAAAACAAAAAAAATCCATTACTAATATCACAATTATCTGATTTTAAGGACTTAAATTTATGTCTAAGACTCATTATTTGTGAGATAAGGCAACCACCTCAAAAATCTATATTTAAATTTTAATATTAATTTCAATCACCTAGGAGAGAACAACTTACAACAAATAACTATAATAATATATTATAAAATAAATTAACATATATCTATTTAATAAGTAATTTTCTAAGTTTGGTAAAATTAAATAAGGGTCAGGGTGGGATGACAATTTCTTGTATATTATCTCCTCCTACCCCAACACTAAAGGTGGTGGTGGGGAATATATTATGCCTAACATATTTATGTCTTGTATAATATATCCATTAAGCCCAAGGATGGGATGAGATGAGATATGTTAGAAAATGTATTTCAAAAAAAAACATTATTTATAACCATAATAACAAAATAATATAATAAATAATAACAATAAACTAATTTGGAAGCCCCAAAATTGGTATATAAGATCCCCCTACACTGTGGGATAAAGGAACCCTCAACAATCTATATGTATCTTAACTCTAACCATTAAATATTTTGAAATGAAAGAAGATGGATTTATAATGATTCTCAATCAATTTTTCATACTCAGCCTCATTTCATTTTAGTAAACATACAAAAATGATACTTAAATATTTCTTAAATCATATATATATATATATATATTAAAACAAGACATCAACATTTAGAGACTATATATGTGCATGTCATACCAAAAGTCTTTTACATAATAAGAAATAATGAGTGCTAGCTAAGAAATTGTTGTAAGAATAAGAATACACATGAGTCAAGATAAAAACACAATTAAAGATAATATAGCTTAAAAAATATCAAATTATTTGGGTTGATAATGTCCCTTACAAGTGGGTAAACCCAGTTAAACAAAGCATCATCTGAAAACTAAGAATTGCAAATAGTGAGGTCAAACTAGCATATCACAACAAAAAGTGGAATAAAGGTTTGAGAAATGACACTCGACGATTTAATATTTAACCATGGGTAAATATGTCCAAATATATCTTCTTGAATATACCTATTAGAGAGCATCTGATATTTCTACAAGTACATTAAAAAGCAGTACTGGGAAGTTTTGAGGGAGGTGAGAAATAAATTAAAAGTAACCACACAAGCAGACCAGAGAGCGCAAGAGGCATTTTACCTGTAAGAGAAAAAGCCAGTAAAGAATTTGGGGACTCACAATATATAGAATAGAGTGTGAACAATGGCACAAATGTTATGCCAAGGTTTCCTAGAGTACTTGTGATAGAGAAACCAAGCCTATATCAACATAATATAATAATTATGACATTAGCGAGTAAATATAATTAATTAAAAGAAAAATAGAGGTAGGGTAGAATTGTTATTATACCTTCAAAGTGCTGCTCTAGGTTCCATCCAGTCTACCTCTGGATCAGTAGAACATGTACTCATTCAAATTCATGTGAACTCATACCAATAGTAAAATGAAGAGAGTAATATTGTCAAGGCGATGTGCATAAAATGACAATGGGTATCCATGGAAAATTATGGAAAAGAAAATATTAACATGGTAAAACCATTGAACAAGTGTGAACCCTATTAAGAGGGTAATTCATGTAGTTTTATTCATGAAATTGCTAAAGTCTTGGGCCATAAGAAAGAATGACTAAAGCTTGGTCATAAGCAACCTACACGTTAAACAAAAACTAGGTTGTAAACCGACCAAAGATAAAGGAAAACATTAATAATGAATTTTGAGGGCTTTATTCAAGGAGTACCACCAAGATAGAAAAGGAAAGTTACGTGAAGCTAGTAAACCTTCACCAACAGGAGGTCGATAGGAAACACCATTCTTAACATAGTACCTCGGCACAGAATAAATGTGTCAAGAAGCACTTGAAACAATATTAAGTTTCGAAATGATATGTATGTGATGGGGAATAAATAGTTTATTTGAGTAAGAGGGAATTCAAGCAAGGCCCATAAACCGTATTATAAAAAATACCTAGCATTATCACGGTAATGTCATAGTAATGGAGGTTGGGAGAGTCTTTGCATTAATAATATGGAAGTAATTACTATTGAACCTACACATCACAAGAATTGTGATTGGTTAAACTGAAAACCAAAACAAAACATAGAAGGGAAAAGTAGAAATAGCCAAGAAGAATATTTGACCTTACACACTATTACTTACTAGTCTTGCCACATGGTGTCGAGAGTGAACTTCGTAAAAAGAGAAACGTTGTTTTGCATGGAAATAAACTAGAGACATGCCTACTATAATACACAGGTTGGTTGTGGACAAATCGAAACTCCTATAGCAAATTCGAATGACAAAATCTCTATGGTGAGAGGGAAAAATAGAAAATGAGTTGTAGATATTTCATTTTACGAAATTAAAAACCCTAAGTAGGGATTGCCATTTATTCATCAAGAAAAATTCAGACCATTTTTTACCATTCCCCACCCCTATCATGTGAATTCATGGGCTCACTGTTGGCTAGACCAATGTAATAGGTTAGTGTGGCAAGAACGTGGGCCACCTGAAATATAGCTAGTCACAACACCATTTAGAGTCAATAGTTAATCCATGTTCACATCAATTTTATGAGCTGTGGAAGGAATGCGACCATATGCAAAGATTATTATTATGTTAATGTGTCATATTATAAATTTTACATTCAAAGTATCAAGTATTCTAGTTTCATATTCATAATAGGAGAAATGGGTGGAATCACCTATCATGTATATGGGAAAGATAAATATGTATAAACTCATATGAGGCACAAAGAAATTTTTCCAGAACAAATCAAGTATTACTTATTCTTAGATTGGGTAAACGAAGGTGTGTAAGAGTTCAAACATAACAATTAAGTTAATTATGTACCAAATTAATTGGAATTTTTAATCATGGACCTCAAATATTGGTCGAAGACTTATGGAAACAATTTAAGAGAATTCTTGAACTATAGTTGAGAAAGAGACAATGTAAGGACTTAAATTACTCAAGCATACTAACATTAAGTGTAAATATGTTTATTTGGTCAACTTTTATTATATAAATGTGTATAACCAATGATGGAAAAATATTTGAAATAAAAAATAAACAGTAGGGTTTTTTTTGTGGATTTTGAGGTACATTATATGTGGTATTAGTTTTGTAGCTTCAACATTGATTCCTTTAGGCTAACCCATAGCTGAAAATTAGTAATGTCACTATGTATGTTACACATAGTGAGCTTTGTAAAAAGAGAAACGTTGTTTGCATGGAAATAAAATAGAGCCGCACCTACTATAATACATGGGTTGGTTTTGGACAGATCGAAACTCCTATAGCGGAGCCAAATGACATTATCTCTATGGCGAGAGGGAAAATAGAAAATGAATTGTGGATAGTTCATTTTATGAAATGAAAAACCCTAAGTAGGGATCGTCATTTATTCATCGGGAAAAAATTGGACCATTTGTTACCATTCCCCAACCCTGTCATGTGAAGTCATGGGATCACTGTTGGCTAGACCAATTTAATAAGTCAATGTGGCAAGAATGTGGGCCACCTCAAATATAGCTAGTCACAACACCATTTAGAGTTAATAGTTAATCCATGTTCACACCAATTTTATGAGTTGAGGAAGGAATGCGACCATATGCAAAGATTATTATTATGTTAACGTGTCATATTATAATGTTTCCATTCAAAGGATCAAGTAGTCTAGTTTCAGATTCATAATAGGGGAAATGGGTGGAATCACCCATCATATATATGGTAAAGAAAAATATGTATAAACCCATATGAGGCACAAAGAAAATTTTCTAGAACAAGTGAAGTATTACTTATTCTTAGATTGGGTAAACCAAGGTGTGTAAGAGGTCAAACATAACAATTAAGGTAATTATGTACCAAATTAATTGGAATTTTGAATCATGGACCTGAAATATTGGTCTAAGACTTATGGAAACAATTTAAGAGCATGCTTGAACTATAGTATGAGAAATAGACAATGTAACGACTGAAATTACTCAAGCATAGTAACATTAGGTGTAAATTCATTTATTTGGTCAACTTTTATTATATAAATGTGTATCACCGATGATGGAAAAAATATTTGAAATAAAAAATAAATAGTAGGGATTTTTTTTGGATTTTGAGGTACATTATATGTGGTATTAGTTTTGTAGCTTCAACATTGATTCCTTTAGGCTAACCCATAGCTGAAATTTAGTAATGTCACTATGTATGTTACACCAAGTTAGGAAGAAAAGGAGACAAAAATGGCAGAAGCATCTGCTAGATCTCTTCGTGAAGGAGAGCATATCTAGATGTATTAAGCAAATGAATTTTGACCGTGTACAAGACAACTATTATCATTTAAATGTTAAATTCAAAATTGGGAAAGAAGAGAAATATGTTTAATTTGCACCAAAAATGATATGCTTACATAAGAATGCATAGATGTATGTGCGTATTAAGTACTTGTTTTTGTTTTAAGAGAAGCATTATTTTCATATGTAATAGGTAATTTTTTAATCGCGGGAAATGATTAAACATATATGGGAATATGCATGTGTTAAATATATCTAAACTCAATTCCTAAATGTTTCCAATACTCATCATGAAACAACATACACAAAGTCCAATAAATGATAGCACATGTTGATTAATTTAAGAGTTAGAGTTCAAAAAAGTATAAATATCGGCATAAACATTGTATTGGTGTGTTGATATACACTATGGGTGTGTAGGTAGAAGTTGTGCATCTCACATATCTATGATTTCCCGTAACAATGAATTTGGATGGAAACATGGATTAAGAAAAAGATATGACATAGCAAGGATTAGAATTGCATGAAAGGTTGCAGTGAACATAAATGGAAAGATACTTGTGTAAATGGGTGAAATTGCATGAGACCATCTACAGGAGTATGTTGATGTAATGTGATTATGAGATGTAGAATTTTATAGTGATCTATTCTTTTACAAAATATAGAAAACCTAATGATTGGTATGGAAAGCACATATGAGTACCCAATTGCATGTGATAACTAATTATAAAATGACAAAAATTTCCCTAAGAGGTAGTGTCTTATATATATGAAACTGAAACCACTCGTGTGTACTATTTTAACAATTCGATGATAATATAAAAGAGAATGAAGTCACGAAATCTAAATATTTTATAAGCAGATAAATGTTATTTAAGTACAATAATAAACAACATGGAAATAATCTGTGAGTACGTTCTTTCGAAAGTAATGTGTGGAGCCATGATGAAGTCTCTCTCTCTCTCTCTCTCTCTCTCTCTCTCTCTCTCTCTCTCTGGGAGAAGGAACCCAAAAAGTAAATATTGAGTGTACTTAATGTAGAATCCATATTTATGATCGTTGATAGAATTTCTTGGTTATAATAGTTGAAGTTATATATATGGGAGAAGGAACCCAAAAAGTAAATATTGAGTGTACTTAATGTAGAATCCATATTTATGATCGTTGATAGAATTTCTTGGTTATAATAGTTGAAGTAAATCTGTGGAGCCATGATGAAGTAAATCTCTCTCTCTCTCTCTCTCTCTCTCTCTCTCTCTCTCTCTCTCTGTGGGAGAAGGAACCCAAAAAGTAAATATTGAGTGTACTTAATGTAGAATCCATATTTATGATCGTTGATAGAATTTCTTGGTTATAATAGTTGAAGTTATATATATGGGAGAAGGAACCCAAAAAAGTAAATATTGAGTGTACTTAATGTAGAATCCATATTTATGATCGTTGATAGAATTTCTTGGTTATAATAGTTTGAAGTAAATCTATGGAGCCATGATGAAGTAAATCTCTCTCTCTCTCTCTCTCTCTCTCTCTCTCTCTCTCTCTCTCTCTGGAGAACCCAAAAAGTAAATATTGAGTGTACTTAATGTAGAATCCATATTTATGATCGTTGATAGAATTTCTTGGTTATAATAGTTGAAGTTATATATATGGGAGAAGGAACCCAAAAAGTAAATATTGAGTGTACTTAATGTAGAATCCATATTTATGATAGTTGATAGAATTTCTTGGTTATAATAGTTGAAGTAAATCTGTGGAGCCATGATGAAGTAAATCTCTCTCTCTCTCTCTCTCTCTCTCTCTCTCTCTCTCTCTCTCTCTATATGGGGGAAAAGGAACCCAAAAAGTAAATATTGAGTGTACTTAATGTAGAATCCATATTTATGATCGTTGATAGAATTTCTTGGTTATAATAGTTTCTCTCTCTCTCTCTCTCTCTCTCTCTCTCTCTCTCTCACTCTCTCTCTCTTTGAGTGTACTTAATGTAGAATCCATATTTATGATCGTTGATAGAATTTCTTGGTTATAATAGTTTTTCTCTCTCTCTCTCTCTCTCTCTCTCTCTCTCTCTCTCTCTCTCTCTCTCTCTCTCTCTCTCTGGGGGAGAAGGAACCCAAAAAGTAAATATTGAGTGTACTTAATGTAGAATCCATATTTATGATCGTTGATAGAATTTCTTGGTTATAATAGTTGAAATATAGGAACAAAAATAATTGGGAAGTCAAAAACTCTAGACCAAAATAATGTTATATCTCCAATGAGAGTAGTAATAATATACTCTAAGGAAGAAGGAAGTGTTAGAAACCTTAAACAATACTAAGAGGTGGGGTGAACCAATATTGTACATTATGACTAATTTTATGAATTTTTCACCTTTGTTATCACAAACCCCAATTCATTTATTCATTAGGAACATTGTATATGAGTAGATATAGTTATGAATTAGTAAACCACATGAGAAACTACTACATAAGTAAATAATTATGAGCCATAAGAAACAAATCAATAAACATAAACATGATATCAACAACACATCAAGGCACACTCACACATAGATACACGAGATGTAACTTAGAAACCCAAATGGTAAAAACCATCATCGGTAGATAGTCTTCGATGTCTTCTTTCATTATTATTATAAGGTCTTATTTTATATCTAAATCAATTTCCACCACTAGTGTGAAAGCCACAAATTTTCGATCATGCAAGTTCCTACTCTCTTTAGGCTGCTACCTGCATGAACTTTGCACCCTACCAATCCATTGAATTTTCAAACACCATTCCCAATAATTATAACCCATCCACCACTAAACTATCCAACAACCACAAGATGTAAGCCACCACTCCCAATTTCTCATGCCACTATCGAAAGGATGTCGCTACACCCTAAATATGCAAATGACCACTTGCTTGGCAAGCCATCACTCGCCACACTGAAGGCTCCAAAATTTAAACTTATTTGTGGACTACATTTCATAATGTTTGATACTGGATCCACTCTAAAAACTCATACAAAAATCATGGGTCCCATTTTCATACTGGAACCATACAAACAATAAGCTCATAAACAATTGAATCAAAGACCCACAACAAAACCCTCTCCAACACAATCAATTTCTTCAATACAAAATTAGTAAATACATTAGCCCAACAAAATAAAATTTACTCATGAAAACTAAAACTCGATAACTTTGCAACAACATACAGTAGCCATCACTAACATAGTAAGGAAACCATACAAAACTCATATAGTGAAGCTACAACAATACTTTCTCCAATAAAACCCATGCAACACAAACACATCAACAATCTAAAATATGATATGAAGTCTCTATTGAAATAGATACAACAATATATCTCCTCTCAATATCAACAACAACTACGAGTCATAATATAAAACAAAAATATTTTAAACATATAGATATATTGTAGCTCCATCATCATCTCAAATGTGCTCCAAAACTAAGCTCTGTTCTACTCTCTAACTCTGCAAAATTGTAGCTTGTTCTCAAACACCCACAACACAACCCTCTCCAACACAATAAATTTCTTCAATACAAAATTAGCAAATACATTAGCCCAACAAAATAAAATTTACTCATGAAAACTAAGACTCGATAACTTTGCAACAACATACAATAGCCATTACTAACATAGTAAGGAAACCATACAAAAATCATACAGTGAAGCTACAACAATACTCTCTCCAATAAAACCCATGCAACACAAACACATCAACAATCTAAAATATGATATGAAGTCTCTATTGAAATAGATACAACAATATATCTCCTCTCGATATCAACAAAAACTAGGATTCATAATGTAAAACAAAAATATTTTAAACATATAGATATATTGTAGCTCCATCAGCATCTCAAATGTGCTCCAAAACTAAGCTCTGTTCTACTCTCTAACTCTGCAAAATTGTAGCTTGTTTTCTCATACACTCTAGCTCCATCTAACCCATTCTATTTCAAAGTATGGAATTTTATAATTGATGGAAGGTTCAATAAATACACAACACTAATACTCATCATCTTTAATTGATCACATTCGACAATGATGGTTAACTCAAGTGGATTCTCTGCACTGAAAACCACAAGAAAATATATTGGTAATGCATGTAAAATTCACTAGGATGTGAATACAATCTGGAAAGCTCAGTCTAGAAACGGTAACACTGGTCATCCCTTCAATAATTAGTTTACTAACGCTCCTATTTTTGGGGCAGACATACCCATGGTTTTGTGCATGGATTTCTCAAATGGTTTTTGGGCACGTTGACATTTTCCCATGGTATTTTTTAGATCCAGTCAAGGGGACTATGATTATGTTTTAATACAGGGTTAGTGGATTTGGGTTTATTAATGCTTCGACATGTATATATATGTATTTTAAAATTAAAAGGAATATAATGAAAAATAAATTTGGTATGCCTAGTTTTGGGATCTAGGGGAAAATATTTGTGTATATTTGTTTTATGTTCTCGTCATTGTATATTTTTTTCTATTTTAAGAATTATTTTGCAGGTAATTTTGTACATGGTTAAAACCTTCACTAATACATTGAGATCCTGCATTATAAGACCAATTTTCAACTAGATACCTACGTTACCTTGATTTCAGCCTAAAATCTCAGTCAACTGTGGTCCAAATGATCCTAAACGTGATCCTCAATACTTGTAAACATCTCACAATCCTGTATATTATCTGCAACCTCATGTGAAGCCAATGATAATCATTTAAAGGCCTCCAAAATTGTTGACATCAATTCCAACACAATCACTTCCTTAGTTTAATCCACAGGTAGACACTTAGGTTTCGCATTGTAAGTTGAATGTCATCAACAATTGACTCCATAGCTGAGTCCTTAGAAAAAATCCTCTGTAAACGAATAGGAACTTGAGGGCTACCAAAAATAGGTTGACATCACTTTCAATGCCATGAGACAACATGACCAATAGGAAATGTCATTCTCTAGGCATAATAACGTGAATATATGGAAATACAAATTAGAATGGCATAGCACCATCCTAGGTATGTACTAGGTTTAAGTAAATACATGTAACAAGCCAGTGTGGTTGTAGAAAAATGACAACATTATCTATTGTCATGCAAGTGCTATAAAGGAAACCAGTGACATGATAAGCTTGTACTTTAACAAGGAAGTCTCGTTAATGCAAAGGTATTTTTGGATGGGGCTTGAAGTGAAACCTACTATAAACAAATGAACAATATATATTTTTGTGTGAGTGTGTGTGTGTGTGAGAGAGAGAGAGAGAGAGTCTATATATATATAGGCACTAACACATACACACAAACACTTCTGGTATAATCTTGCTTGAAAAACTTATAATCAAATGTATTTCAAGAAAAAAATCTAGTAAGTGAGTATACATTGAGGGCTTTTTGGTGATGGATTCTACAGAAGACTAATAATAGACATAAGCTTCTATAAATAATCAAAGGACCCAGGTTCCAATGTTAATGTGTTTGAGGTATATTGGCCATGTTTTAATGCACAATATAATAAATTGTTATCGGAGGATAAGCTGTAACAAATAAATATGTGAGATCAAATGGATGAAAAAGTTATGACCCACAATAATGGGAACTATAATTCCTAGTGTAAGGTGATATTCTCAATAAGAGAGAAACCTATTGGATGAAAAATGAAAAAAAATTATAAAAAGTGTAAATTTGAATCTATATATATTTTTAAGAGCAAGACTTTGTTTTCTTAAAAGAAATGGAAATATGCTAGTAGCTTGAATTCTTGAATAAGGATTATGAGAACTTAAATTATGTAAATCAGAGAGAATAAATACACTATTAGTATTCGATTAACTTAAACAAGGGTGAGTTTGGTCCAGGTGGATCAAAGTTAGAAGAGCACAAAGTATATACACATAACAAGGTGTATAGAAGACATTGGAAGGTATGTCAATACCAATAGAAAATGACTCAAAAGGGGGTTGATAACCAAGAAGTATATAAATAAAGTGTAGAAAAAACCATCATGTACTCAAAAAGAGTCTTATTGAGCATATTTGATGTTAACATGATCACAATTTTAACATTCTTATCAGGGAAAACATATACTAACAACACAACTCAAGTGTGAGTATGCTACATGTTATAGCTTATGGCAGTAAATAAAACGTCATGATTTTCATAGGCAGGCTTGTTCTGTAGAACTGATAATATTTATGGAAGAGATTATAATATTGATGCAGGAGCATCCGACTCAGGGTAGAAAAAACAGCAACAGGTTTTGTTTCTTGGTGACGTGACATTTTGACAGGTCTTTGAACCTGTACATGTTTAATTTGTTTTTAGGTAACTGTTTACAAGTAGAGAGTTTTTCTTAGTAGGATAGATGACTTTTTTTTTTCTAATTCTGGTTAAGAATCAGTAGGAGGGTTTATTTAACTACCTTATTTTCATTACTGGACAAAAAGAAAAAAAATGGAAAATAATGATTAGAGTGTAATTGATAGTATGACAGTTACCAACTGGTAACTACTTTGTCCTCCACGGAGATAGAAAAAAAAGACAGTTGTATTTTGTAAGGTGCTGGAATGTGGTGAAGGAAAAAAGGCAATAACGAAAACAAAGAACATTTGCCTCAGAAAAAAAAAAAAACCATCTGTGTCATATACGAATGATATTCTGTTTCTAATTAAAGAGATTGCATTGCTCAATCATTAACAATTCATATTCAGAAATCCATATTTGTTTTTTCTCGGAAAACAGTGGTTGCTACAGGAATGCAAGGGAATAGAAACCTCAAAACTTTCTTTCAACGAAACTAGATAAATCCGTAGGTAGATAGAAACATGAAGCAGACGTAGCAGTAAAGAATTGAACTCGTGAGACAACGAACCGAATAAAAAAATACAAGCAGAGAAATCACATCTACAGGTAAATTCTATCAACTGAATTCTCTTTCCATTCAACAGTAAAACATCAAGAATAACTAACCTGTAAATTTTAGCATTATTTAGACAGTCGACCAACAAAAAACAAAAAGAGTTTCAGCCCTGTAGATTATTAAGGACTCGTTACATGATACTTGGAGATATGAGTTACTGTTAGGGTTTTACACCCTAAACCCTACATTTATTAAATCAAATCTGGTCGAATAGTAATTTACTGACAGGGTTCCAGAACCTAGAAACTTCATACACAAAATTTCCACAGAGTGACCTGTCGGTCGAAGGAGCTGTAAATGATAGAGACAAGTTCGCAGTGTAACTTGGTCAAACCCAGTATAAGGAAATAAACTAAAATGTGGAGCAACCATACCCAGAAGAGTTGCAAGCTGGGGTCTGAAGCGAGCGGAAGGTTGAAAGACCAAAACAGATCGTTTATCTGCAAGGACGAAGATATAATTCAGTCCTGAGAACCTGCATGACAAATTTATGGCTATAAAAGAACAGAACGAAAAATGAGGAATGTCAAATTGTTTACCTGGAGTAAAAGCCAAGCAAGACGAACACTGTTAACCGAAGATTTTGGTCGAATACCCCATAACCTGCTCACGAGGAGCACACAGGTTAGAGTTGGGGAAAACGAAACAGAGATTTTGAAGCAGGGAGCAAAAACTTACTTTCTTTCCAGCACCGAGAAGAATTGGGTAAACCAGAAGAAAACCCCAACGCATCCAACCTACGAACGAAAGACGAAATAAGTTACAAAAGATTAAGAAGTCTACTGGTAAAACCCTCGCTGGAATTGCAATATAATTGCAGAGTACAGACAAAAAAAAAAGAACGGATTCGGAACCCATTTGAGACACAACGACAGACAACAAAGAAAAAAAACCTGCTGGAAAGCCATAAGCATACTGTTTTGGTCACAGTCACCGGAAGACCAGGCCCAAGCCGAAACATTGGAGAAATAAGACTTACAATAACCACATAAAGATAACCAGTGAGAGAAACATGTGCTACAATCACTAGGGAGGAAGGCCAAAACCCTCAGAAGTGAAACTGTTACCAAGCATAACGCGAAAAGCAAGTGACATTCATGAATAACCAGGGAATTGATAACCAGACGGACTCAATCACTGTGAAAATTAAATGCGAACTGATCACACAGTTGTGCCAAATCATACGGATAACCCTGAAGTCCGATAACTTGTACAATGAATACAACAATAGACTGACGTGGAGGGTAATTAAGAGTTTGTTTGACATGTCATATAAATATTTGACCAAATCACATTACGTTTTATTTGTTTTGTCATTACACTGACCTGGTTGTGGGCTGGCATGCTGTCAAATTGGTGTAAGAGCGGGTTTGCTGAATAGAGAAAATGGAGGTTGGTAGACAAGGAAGGGGAAGAGGGAGAGCAATTCGCAGAATAGCAGAAGAGGGACTGAGAGAGGAGATTCGAATTTTGAATGAACGATTAACAGCAGTAGAGGATGGAAGGAGGAGAGACCCCGCAGGAGGGGATGACAGTGATGAGGAGGTTGCAGAACAGGCAGATGGTTTTGAAGGGGAGGCACCTAAACTCAGATTATTAAGGTCAGTTTTGTTATCCAGTCATAAGCCATAACATGAACTTTCTACTTATGACGGGAATTTGTCAGCAGATGTGTTGCTGGATTGGCTTAGAGAAGTGAAGAAATATTTTGTTTTTGAAGAGATCAGTGAAGATAAGAGACTGAATTTTGCTGCCACCAAGTTGAAAGGACATGCGTCCTTGTGGTGGGACAACATTCAAGCAGAAAGGAAAAGGCTAAACAAACAGCCTATAAAAAAGTGGGCCAGAATGGAGGCCAAGATGAAAGAAAAGTTTCTGCCAAAATATTATCAGATTATGTTGTACAGGCAGGTACAAAATTTGAGGCAAAGGGGGGTGACAGTCAAAGAGTATACAGAAGAATTTTATAAGTTGAATTTGAGGGAAGGATACATATAAGATACCCCAGAAAAAACAGCAAGGTTTGTAAATGGATTGAGAGGGGAGATACTGGATGAAATCGGTATTCTCTCACCCAGAACTTTGGATGAGTCATATCAGTTTACCCTGAAGGCAGAAGAGAAAATAATCAGGAAGCAGAATTCCAAAAGAGGAGGTGGATCTGGCAGAGGAAAGGGTAAGGCCTTTGGCAGAGGCAAAGGTACAGGTTCCAATGAAGAAGTCAGTAGTTCCAAATCCGTAGGAACAGCAAAAAAGGACAACAGCACTAGAGGGGGATGACCAAACCAACGAGGGAGAGGTAATGGTCAGGGCAGAGGAGTTTTCCAGTGCTATAGGTGCCACAAGTGGGGGCACAAGTTGTATGAATGTCCCGAAGGTGAACCAGCAGGTGGGAGAGGAGCTTATGTTGCCCAAACTGAGGAAGCGAAAGCACTGTCTCAGGAAGTGGAAAATGCACTAGAGACAGGGGAAGCCTTGGTGCTGAACAAGGTGCTGATAAAACTAGAAAAAGAAATTGTGGAACCAGATCAAAGAAAGGATTTTTTCTAGATAGTTTGCAAATCACAGGGTAAGTGCTACAAACTGATCATTGACAGAGGAGTACCGATAATTTGGTGGCCACGGAAATGGTGGAGAAGTTGGGACTGAAGAGGTTGAAACATCCCACTCCCTACAAAGTGTCGTGGCTGCAAAAGGGGCATCAGCTGTTGGTGGATGAACAGTGTGAAGTAGAGTTTCAGATAGGCAGATACAAGGATAAGATTGTCTACGACATAATGCCAATGGATTTATGTCATATACTGTTAGGAAGACCCTGGTAGTATGACAGAAAATTAATTCATGATGGAAAGACAAACTGTTACAAGTTTGTCAAAGATGGGATAAAGCACACACTTGTGCCCATCAAGGAGGACAACACAGCAGAAGCAAGTGGAGTTAAGGCATTACTGGTGGGTGGAAAGGAGTTTTTGAAACAGATTGAGGACAATGATGTTAATTTTGCTGTTGTGAGGAGACCAAAGACAGTGGTATTGCACACAAAGATTACAGATCTGCCAGAAGAGATCCAGGATATGTTGCAGGACTTTGGCGATATCATAGTAGATGACTTACCTGACGAATTGCCACCTAAGAGAAGCATCAGCCACTTTATTGATTTTATACCAGGAGCTAGCTTTCCAAATAAGGCAGCTTATCGTATGAGCCTGAAAGATAATGAAGAAATTCGGAAACAGGTGCAGGAATTGCTTGATAAAGGGCTGATCAGAGAGAGTATGAGTCCCTGTGCAGTTCCGACAGTGTTAGCTCCTAAGAAAGGTGGCGAATGGAGAATGTGCACAGACTCAAGAGCCATTAACAAGATTCTGATCAGGTACATGTTTCCATTGCCGCGAATGGATGACATGATGGATTGTTTAAGTGGGGCAGCATACTTTTCGAATATTGACTTGAAGAGTGGATACCACCAGATCTGAATTCGGGAAGGAGACGAATGGAAGACAACCTTCAAGATGAATGAAGGGCTGTATGAATGGCTGGTGATGCCATTTGGTTTGAGCAACGCCCCTAGTACATTTATGCGCCTAATGAATGAAGTGTTGAAAGAGTTCATTGGGAAATTTGTGATTTTTTATTTGGATGACATTTTGATTTTCAGCAGAACGAAGAAGGAACACTTCCGACATGTTAGAAGTGTATTGAGAAGATTGCAGTAGAGCAAGCTGCTGATAAATTTGAAAAAATGTACTTTTTTTCGACGGGAATTAGCTTATCTGGGTTTTGTAATTGCAAAAAATGAGTTAAAAATGGACCCAGAAAAGATTGCAGCCATATTTAATTGGCCATCCCCAAAGAATTTGTTCGAGGTTCGAAGCTCTCATGGACTAGCAAGCTTTTACAGGAAATTTATGAGGGATTTTAGTGGGATCTACGCACCCATGTTAGACACAATTAAGAAGGAAAATAAGCCTTTTTGCTGGACTGACGCAGCAGAAAATAGTTTTCAGACTTTGAAGCAGAAGATCACTGAGAGGCCGATCTTGAGATTGCCAGATTTCAACAAAAATTTTCAAGTTTGTTGTGATGCCAGCGGTACAGCCATTGAGGCAGTACTTAGCCAAGTGGACAGACCGGTTGCTTATTTTAGTGAGAAATTGAACGAAAGAAGGCAGAAGTATTCATCTTATGACAAGGAATTTTATGCAGTCATTCAAGCTTTGAAGCACTGGAGACACTATTTGTTAGGTAATGAGTTTGTTTTATTTTCTGACAATTCTGCCTTACAGTATGTTATGCAGCAGCCTAAGTTGAATCAAAAGCATGCAGAGTGGGTGGAATATCTGCAGAGATTTACATTTGTATTGAAGCATATTAGCGGGCAGTCCAACAAGGTGGCAGATGCATTGAGTAGAAGAGCTTTGCTCTTGCAGGAGAGTATGGTGCAGGTGCTCGGTTTTGAGCATTTGAAGGACTTATATCAAACAGATCCAGATTTCAAGGAGGCTCATGAGGCGTGCCAAAACCATTTGCTGCGAAACAATAGTCCATGGCTAGACTATAATCTACAAGAAGAATTGTTATTTAGGGGAGGATAGTTGTGCATTCCCGACTGTTCAATGCGGGAGAACATTATTTGGGAGAAGCACAGTGGAGGTCTAGCCGGACATTTCGACATAGACAAAACATTATCTCAGATAGAGCATTTTTATTACTAGCTAAAGCTACGATGGGACGTGCAGAGGTATGTAAACAGATGTAAAATGTGTCAGTTAGCAAAAGGTCACAGTCAAAATACAAGACTTTATACACCATTTCCCATACCGAGTAGGCCATGGGAATCATTTAGTTTGTACTTTGTCTTGGGTCTGCCTAGGACACAACAAGGGTTTGATTCAGTAATGGTGGTGGTGGATAGGTTTTTGAAGATGGCGCATTTTATACCTTGTCGGAAAACCAGTGATGCTACTCACGTAACCCACTTGTTTTTTACAGAGATTGTTAGATTGCATGGCTTGCCGAGGTCCATTATTTATGACAGGGACGTGTGGTTCACATGACACTTCTGGCGTACCTTGTGGAAAAAGTTGGACACCTAGTTAAATTTCAGCTCCGCTTATCACCCACAGACTGATGGGAAAACAGAGGTGGTGAACAGGAGCTTGGTGAACCTGCTACGAAGTTTGATAGGAGACAATTCGTGAATGTGGGATTGCGTACTTTCCCAGGCGGAATTTTCATACAACGATTCTCCAAATCGCAGCATGGGTTATAGTCCTTTTCAGGTTCTGTATGGCATGCATCCTCGCGGAGTGCATGAGCTACGGGATTTGGGAAAACTTGAAAAGAGAAGCGTAGATGGAGAAGATTTCGCGCAAGCGATGAGTGATTTACACGAGCAGGTGAAATAGAAGTTGCAGGACAGCAGTCAAAGATATAAACAACAGGAAGATTTAAAAAGGAGAGAAGTTTAATTTAATGTTGGGGACAAAGTACTTGCTCACTTGCGCAAAGAATGTTTTCCGAAAGGGGAATATAACAAACTAAAGTTTAAAAAGATTGGCCCTTGCAAAATTCTTCGCAAGTTTTCTACCAATGCTTATGAGATACAGTTGCCACTGGGAATAGGTAGTTCACCCATTTTTAATGTGGCAAATCTGTTTCCTTACACTGTCAGTCCTAAAGACGACAGGGCAGCGAGGCCAGAACGGGACACCCAGTTTAGCAAGGATTCTTGGTTGAGGCAGATGCTTGCGGCGCAGCCCCTTGAGATCGAAGGTATCCTCGACACACAAGTAGCCAAGCGAATGCGCAGGAAGGAATACTTACAATACTTGGTCAAGTGAAATAACCATCCTATTGAGGACAGTTCCCGGCTTGACGCAACACAGATTCAGAAAGCTAGCTATTTGGTGGACGATCTCATGGAACGGAGCCATGACTTTTTGCTACCCCGGGAGCCTGATGCAGGAGCATCCGACTCAGGGTAGACAAAACAACAGCAGGTTTTGTCTCTTGGTGACGTGAAATTTTGACAGGTCTTTGAACCTGTACATGTTTAATTTGTTTTTAGGTGTTTAATTTGTTTTTAGGTAACTATTTACAAGTAGAGAGTTTTTCCTAGTAGGATAGTTGACTTTTTTTTCTAATTCTTGTTAAGAATCGGTAGGAGGGTTTATTTAACTACCTTATTTTCATTAGTGGACAAAAAGAAAAAAAATGGAAAATAATGATTAGAGTGTAACTGATAGTATGACAGTTACCAACTGGTAACTACTTTGTCCTCCACGGAGATAAAAAAAAAAAAAGAGTTGTATTTTGTAAGGTGTTGGAATGTGGTGAAGGAAGAAAGGCAATAACGAAAACAAAGAAAATTTGCCTCAGAAAAAAAAATCATCTGTGTCATATACGAATGATATTATGTTTCTAATTAAAGAGATTGCATTGCTCAGTCATTAACAATTCATATTCAGAAATACATATTTGTTTTTTCTTGGAAAATAGTGGTTGCTACAGGACTGCAGGGGGAATAGAAACCTCAAAAATTTCTTTCAACGAAACCAGATAAATCCGCAGGCGGACAAAAACATGAAGCAGACGTAGCAGTAAAGAATTGAACTCGTGAGACAATGAACCGAATAAAAAAATACAGGCAGAGAAATCACATCTACAGGTAAATTCTATCGACTGAATTCTCTTTCCATTCAACAGTAAAACATCAAGAATAACTGAACTGTAAATTTTAGCATTATTTAGACAGTCGACCAACAAAAAAAAAAAAGAGTTTTAGCCCTGTATATTATTAAAGGCTCATTACATGATACTTGGAGATATGAGTTACTATTAGGGTTTTACACCCTAAACCCTACATCTATTAAAACAAATCTGGTCGAATAGTAATTTACTGACAAGGTTCTAGAACCCAAAAACTTCATACACAAAATTTGCACAGAGTTACCTGTCGGTCGAAGGAGCTGTAAATGACAGAGACAAGTTCGCAGTGTAACTTGGTCAAACCAAGTATAAGGAAAGAAACTGAAATGTGGAGCGACCCTACCCGGAAAGAGCTACAAGCCGGGGTCTGAAGCGAGCGGAAGGTTGAAAGACCAGAACAGACCATTTATCTGCAAGGACGAAGATATAATTCAGTCCTGAGAACCTGCATGACAAATTTATGGCTATAAAAGAACAGAACGAAAACTGAGGAATGTCAAATTGTTTACCTGGAGTGAAAGCCAAGCAAGATGAGCACTGTTAACCGGAGATTTTGGTCGAATACCCCAGAACCTGCTCATGAGGAGCACACGGGTTAGAGTTGTGGAAAACGAAACAGATATTTTGAAGCAGGGAGCAAAAACTTACTTTCTTTCCAGTGCCGAGCAGAATTGGGTAAACCAGAAGAAAACTCTAGCGCATCCAACCTGCGAACGAAAGATGAAAGAAGTTACAAAAGATTAAGAAGTCTACTAGTAAAACCCTCGCCGGAATTGCAATATAATTGTAGAGTATAGACAAAAAAAAAGAACGGATTCAGAACCCATTTGAGACATAACGACAGACAACAAAGAAAAAAAACCTGCTGGAAAGCCATAAGCATACTGTCCTTGTCACAGTCATCAGAAGACTAGGCCCGAGCCGGAACATTGGACGAAGAAGACTTACAATAAGTGAACCCTATTAAGAGGGTTATGCTTGTAGTTGTATTCATGAGATGGCTAATGTATTTTTCCATGAGAAAGAATGACCAAAGACTGATCATAAGAAAGCTACATGCTAAACCATGGTGTATTATGGCCTAAAACAAAAATTACATTGTAAACTGACTAATGATGAAGGAAAACAATAATAAATAATTCTGAAGGTTTTATTCAATGAGTACCACTAGGATAGTAAGGGAAATTACCTGAACCTCGGAAACCCTCACCAACAGGATGTCCATATAAAACACCATTCTTCACATAGTACCTGATCATAGAACAATTTTTTCAAGAAACACTTGAAACAATATTAAGTTTAGAAATGATAGGTAGGTGATGGGGAATAAATGGTGTTCTTGAAGAAGAGGGAGTTCGAGGAAGGCCCCTGAAACTAGGTTAGCAAAAAAAGATTAGCATTAGTAGGGTAATCTCATAGTAATGGAGGTTGGGAGAGTATTGACATTACTATAAGGGAAGTACTTAGTGATTAATTAAATAAAAAACCAAAACATAATAGAGAAGGGAAATGTAGAAATAACCAAGAAGAAAATATGTCCCTATAGAATATTACTCACCACACTGGTCATGTGGTGCTGAGAGTTAACTTCATAAAAAGATAATGGATGTTTGTGTGGAAAGAAAATAGAGCCACACCTAGTTTAATAGTAAGGCAAGGAGTGGATATTCCAAAACCTTTGTAATCGATCCAGGTGATAGTTCATTTATGTCTAAAGGGAAAAGGAACAAATGAATTGGGGATAACTCATTTCCCCAAGTGAAAAAACCTAAGTAGAGATTGTCATTGATTTAGTATGAAAATTTTGGACTATCTTTTACCATTCCACACTGTTGTCATATGAATTCATGGGATAACTGTCAGTTTAGACCAATGTAATATTTTAATGTGGAAAGAACATGAGAGACCTCACATATAGCCAGTCATACCACCATTTAGATTTAATATTTAATCCATTTTGACATCAATTTTATGAGTTGAGGAAGGCATGTGGCATTATGGGAAGAGGAATATTATATTAAGGTGTCATATTATAAAGTTTGCATTCAAAGGATAAAGTAACCTAGCTCTAGGTTCATAATAGGGGAAAGGGGTGGGATCTGTCATTATATATATGAGAAAGAAAATATGTATAAATTCATATGAGGCACAAAGGACATTTTTTAGAACAAATCAAGGATTATTTAGTGCTTGGCTTGGGGAAACCAAGGTGTGTAAGAGGTCAAACATAACAATAAAGGAAATTATGTACCAAATTAATTGAAATTTTGAACCATGGATCTAAAATATTGGTCAAGGCCTAATGGAAAAATGTTAAATTCAAAATTGTGAATGAATACCAATATGTTTATTCGGTACCGAAAATTAGCAACATAGTATATGAGCATATCTAAATATGAATTAGTAAACCACGTGATTAGATACTACATAACTAAATAATTATGAACCATAAGAAACAAATCTATAAACATGAACATGGGATTATCAACACATCAATATAGAATCACAAATAGGGACATCAGATGTAAGGTGGAAAACCAAAGGGTAGAATCCATTGTTGGTAGATAGTGTCCATCGTCTTCTTTTCATATTATAAGTTATTATTTTACATCTAAATCACTAGACACCAACAGTTTCCAATCCACAACTTCATGATCATGAAAGCTGCTAGTCACTCCAGGCCACTACCTATATGAACTTTTCAAGCCATCACCTACAAGAAGCCACCAATCTCTCGACTTTGTATGCCACCACCTGCTGGAAGCCACCTCTTCCAATAATTCACTCCTAACCACCACTCCCAATTTATTATGCCACTACATGAAGGATGTAGCTACACATTGTATAGACAAGCCACTGCTTTCTTGGAAAACCATCACTCGCGACACTGTTGGACTAATGTTAAAGCTTCTTTGTGGACCACATTTCAAAAATTTTCATATTGGATCCACTTTACAAACTCATAAAAAGATCATGGGCCTCATTTCATCCCATTTTCATACTAGACCCATGCAAAAAATAATATCATCAACAACCAAATCAAACCGCAACACAACCCTCTACAACTTAATTTATTTCTACAATACAAACTCAGCTAATACATTAGCTTAACATAATAAAATATTCTCATCAAAAATAAAAATCAATAACTTAGAAAAAACGCATAATATCCATCACTAACATAGTCAAGTAGGCATACAAAAATCTTACACTAAAGCTATAACAATATTCTCTCCAATAAAACCCTTCTAATACAAACACATCAACAATTTAAGCTATGATCAGAAGTCTCTACTCTAGTAGCTACAAGAATATCTATCCTCTCTATATCAATAGAAGCTCGTAGCCACAATCTGCAACAAAAGTATAGGTCTATTGTAGCTCCATCATCCTCTAAAATTTTCTCCAAAACTAAGCTCTGATCTGCTCTCTAATAATACAAAAATGTAGCTCACTCTCTCATACACTCTCATTCCATTTAACCCCTTCCACTTCAGACTTTGGAATTTTATAATTGATGGAATTTGAAATAAATACATAGCACTAATCCTCATCATATTCACTTGGTCACCTTCTACAATGATGGTTAACTCAATTTGACTCTCTCCACTAAAATCCATGGGAAAATAACTACCTAAATGCCTCTAGCATTCACTTAGATGCATATAAAATTTGAAAATATGACTATAGAAAGGGTAAAAAGGGTCATCCCTTTGGGAAGTATGTTACTATTTCTCTTAATACATTGAAAACCCATTAGGGGAATTTTGAGGTCTAAAATGGGCCTCCTAAGTAAATTATAAAATAATAGTCGAAATAATAAAATAAGATTAGATTACATCATCAAATTTTAGAGTGAAAAAAGAAAAAACTACTTTTTCAACTTATCTCCCTATGGGTTACTCAAATTTCGAGTAGGAACACTTGTTGAATGAAAAATTTGATTCCTCATCCAAGGAGTACCCATGTTTCATACTTTTGATGGACCTTGCTACATGAAAAATGAGAAATACATGAAAAACGTGATTGAAATCATGTGTTTTCATGTATTTCTCATTTTCCGTGTAGCAAGGACCATCGAAAGTATGCAACATGGGTACTCCTTGAATGAGGAATTAGATTTTCCATCCAATGAGTACTCCCACTCGAAATTTGAGTAAAACCTTAGGGAGATAAGCTGAAAATACAAGTTGAAAAAGTAGTTTATTATTTTTTTATTTTTTTATTTTTTTTACTTTTTTACCCCAAAAATGGTGAATCATCCCCCAGAGTTGACATCATCGTCTGGAATCCTATTGGTTCTTATAAAGTTTATCTTGGTTTAATATTTATCTAAGAAGGCCCATTTTTTACCTCAAAATTTCTCTAATGTTTGTAATAACATTGGTTGTCCATTGGAGGAGACCTACGTTACCTTGATTTCAACCCAAAATTTTAGACAATCATGCTCCAACTCCACCTGAACCTGATCCTTTGTACCTGCAAACATCTACCAATCCTATAAATTCTATACAAACTCATGCCAATAATCTGTTCATCATGTCAAGGCCTCCAACCTTGTTGACATCAAGGACAACACAATCACCTCCTTGGTTGAATCCTCAGGTAAACACCTAGGTTCGCTTCCTACATTGAATGCCATCAACAATTGACTCCATAGTTGAGTCCTTATACAAAATCCTATGTAAACAAATAGGATCATTAGGGCCACCACAAATAGGTTGAAATCAACGCCAACTCCTTGTGACAATAATTCTAATAGGAAATTCCATTCACTAGACATATTAATGTGAATATATGGAAATACAAATTGAAATGGCATTATGGAAACTTAAGTATGTAGTAGGTATAAGTAAATATAAGTAACAAGACATTGTGGTTGTAGAAAAATGACAACATTCTCTATTTTTTTGAAAGTACCTATAACAAAAACACAGACATGATAAGCTTGTATTGAAACAAGGAAGTCTAACATAGAGATACTCTGGGATGGAGTTTGAAATGTAAACCTTGTTATCCCTCCTTAATTTGTAAGATTGGCAAGCACAAACGGCAGAGGACAACATCAAACCACTTGGAGTCTAGGACCTAACCTTCCTAGACTCAAAGAAGGCTCTCTCTGTTTTATGATTTATGATTTGATAATTATAAATGTTGGTATTAGGCTAGTTATAGAAATTATGAGGGTTGTTCGTTTGATTGATTTTGTGGTTGGACAGTAGGATTACAGAGGCTATTCCATTTGGAGATGGAGTCAAAGGCTGGAATAGAACATCAAAATCAAGAGAAAATCGTAGGGCAAGCTAACTGTGCTAAATTGATCTTAAGAGTCATATGAATTATGAGGTGAAAGAAATAGTAAGGTTCAGTAGTGACTAAAGAGCAGTTAAGAGTTATTTAATCAAACTTCAGCAGAAAACATTCAGATTGTAAATGCAAACATAATTAAGGTGCTCCGACAACGAATCTTAATCTAAATTTTTCGATTTACAATTAGATGAGCAGATACACAGGAGAGAAAACAATGGAAACATTTAACTAAAGAAGAAACACATCACCATTTTAACATAACTCAAGAATCCTGTAAACGGTCTTTGATTATCGATGTCCAGCTCCAATATTATAGTGCTCCAATAATAGTTCTTACAATACAAGTACTAAAATATCCAACGCTTCATAATGAGAATTCTAGCAGTATTTAACTAACAACTAAGTCGGTTTTCCCTAATCTATTCTAGAAAATTTCATTGATTACAAACAAACAAAAAATGACAAGTGTGGCCATGCAATGCCTAATTCAGACGTCACTAGAAAAAAATTCCTCTGTAATTAATTCTGGACAACTCTTCGTAGATCCAAACTCTTCAATGCTCCTTGGAAGATCAAAGAGTAAGCTCTGAAGGTGACTGTGATGGTTTCAAATAGGCAACCAATGGAGGCTCTAACATATGGCTTTGTTTTACAGAAAAAAGCATAAACTGGGTAGTCAAATCTGCACAGTGCTAGCCATTTTCATTTATTGATGCTGGTGTTGATGTGTTTTTCTATCCGTTCAGTCTCTACTATTATAATCATTAGAATTTTGCATGAAATTCCCTTTACTGCTCAACTCCACCTGTGGCGTCTTTTTGCTACTTGAGCCCTTCTGGCCGTGTTTCACCTTATTTCTCTATAGGGTGAGTTTCAAATCCAATATACCCAGTCGTTGAGGGACGGTGGTTTGCAGAAGGGGATGCATGATGGAGGATGTAGCATGGTATATCAGCAACAAGCATACAGTGGCAGTAGTTTAAGAGGACAGTGGGAATAATTTTTTGCAGGGGGGTGATGATGGTAAGTGGTATTTTGCAGGGGGCGTGCAGAGTAATCTTGAGCATGACACGTAGCCGGATGGGAAATATGGGATACTGCCCATTTCGGAAACCCCCCCCCCCCCTCTCCCCATGATAAATTTTGAATGGTGCGAGGAGGTAGAAACTGGATAAGGGCCATTAGATGTAGGGAGAGGACTAAAGAGGGAGGAAAGGTGGAGGGAAATTAAAGGTAGAATGATATAACACACGGGTGGGGCCCAACAAAATCCCTTTGCTACCTGGGTCCTTCCTTTTTTGTTTTAATTATTTTTCTAGCTAAATAGCGTAAAAGCACATCATATGCTTTATTTTTGAAGCTGCATCACATCTGCATTAATCAACAGACTTCGGATGTCCCAGTTTATAACCTTTACCTTTGCACTTATTCATTTAAAATTGTGATTTGCAATTGGGCCTCACCACATCACACATCACACTTCGCCAATTACAACACTTACCTCCGTGCTTTATTCATTAAAACATTACGATGTGTGGTATGCGGGCAAGGGCCACGTAATCGGCCATATCACCTACCACATCACCTCATGTTGTAGATCAGTGAGTTTAACATTTTTCCTTTACACTTGTCTTTTAAAATTTGTGATTTTTGATCTACACTCTGGTCCCACTGCATCGCATATCGCACGTCAGTGATTTTAACTTTTACCCTTCCGCAGAAATCTTTTGACACTTGTGATGTGCGACTGCGATCGTATCGCATCGTGAAAATTTCAACATTGTGGGCCTTTATAAGTAAGTTGTAAATGGTGCGAAGTGTGCCATGTGATGTGCTAACTGTTAACAAGTGAAAAAAGGCGGAAGGTAAGGAAAATATGAGGTTTCAAAGGTTAGATGGGTCCTACCAAATTGCATCGGCGTCGTTTTATGTTTTGGTTATGAACTAAGAGGAGACGGTTGAAACTTGTGGGCTACGAAGTGCGGGCAAGGGATAAAGCTTAATGGCACGTGACTGTTCGATGGGTAGGTATATCTTATAACCATATAATTTAGGACTTTAGTATAAGTGGGTTTTATAAGGTCGTGAGTCCAAAAAATGTCTTGGGTTTTAAATGATATTTCAGAGCATTGAAGTTTAGGATGTGAGAAAATTGGGGATAAGGAGGGTGAATGAAATGAAATGAGGGAAGGAATGAGGTTCTAATCACCATTACCTTATCAGCAACAATTTTTCTCCTTTCCTCTGAACTATAAGGCAATTTGATCCATTTGATGCTCTTTGGCAATCACGATCTCCCTTTCTTCGCCATATAATAAATGATAGCCATAGGATATTATTTTAAGCATATAAAAAATATAGCCAGTGATCAGTCACCTTGTGATACTGTAAAATACAGGAGTCTAATAGTGCCCCCAACTAGGGATGGAAACTCGTTCAAGGGTTTTCAAGAACACCGAAGACTAGTAGCCCAATCCATTGGGTTGTTCCCACAACTTGTATCTTGATCTATTGGGAAACTTAGTGACTGGAAAATCGCTGATTGTTCCCCCTAACTTTGACTGATAAAAATAGACCACATGCTTGGCCAGTCAGCTTATTAGCATACTTAAATCTAAACTGAAACTACAATTGAACTTATCCACTGCAATCCATCAAGTTGAACATATTTTTGCACCTTGAAAACTTGAATGATGAGACCATAACTGTGCTAAAATTAAAGTCTGAAACACACTGATATTGAAATAAAAAAGCAATATAAAACTAAGATTTTTAATATGCTCAGAGTGTTGAGCTTATTTTCACACCTACCTACCCTAATATAACTTTGAGGTGATATATACACTAAGTGAACTCCTTTCTCCAATGCAACCAATCAAGTAAATGACTGCATGATTGATTCTTGTTCAGCTTTTTTAATATGCTGAAAAAACAAAAGGGCCACCCATTTTAGTTTCCTTTGAATAGCAGTGCTTAAAATTTTTCTTAAACTCTGCAACAAACCATTCCTTGCATGGCATACTTCTTCTTTAGATGATTCTAAGAAACCAACAAAAGGATCCTGGAACAATACCTGGCCCTGATGATTTAAATAACAGACTTCATCTAGGGCTGCTCCTTGTTCCACTTTGTCATGCTTCGGATCCTTTTGAAAGAGAATATCTACATATTCTTCATGGTCATTTTACATGGCATCCTCATTATATACCACTATTTTTCCCTCAAGAAAACCTAATATTTCTTGATTGAGTTGGCTTAATTATGTTGCAAGGCCATCATTCTGATGAATAGGAGCACTTTCTAGTAATAGGCATTCTTGAGAAAGTAGAACAACATCGGTATCAATCTGTTCTTATTTTTATTCATGAGGAAATGCATCAGTACATAAATCAGTAGTAGAACAAATAGACATAATCTCTTCATTATATAAAAATTTAGAGGTTGGTTGCATGATTAGGATCTGATTGATTTCTTCTTCAGTTAAAGGAGGAGGGAGTCATTATTTTCTTTGGATTGAACAAAAAATGTTCTGTTTCTCTTGTTAAGACTGATCATGAGGATGAATGTCTTCTTTAGCCTCACACAAAAGAGCAGAAGAATTATCATTTATCCCCACAGAGAAATTTTGTGGATATTCTTTCATTTCCCTATTTCTTTAATTTTCAACTAATTTCTCTTGGTTGTCATGGTAGCTAACTTGTGAATGAAATTCATGAATTTCTTCTAAGAGATCCTTAGGATGCCAATTTCCTAAATCTTCATCAATATTTACAAGGTATTGTATGAGATCTTCAGATTGGTCACAAAAATTTTCAGCTAATGATAAATATGGATAATTTTCTTTATAATGCTCATAAAACACCTTGTGGAAATCTTTTAAAGAAAACAAACTACCAGGATTTAAACCTTCATAACATTCCCTCGCTTTCCCCTCTAATGTTGCCATGAAAATATTCATGAGGAAATCCTCATGCCATTCGACCTTTAACTTCCATGAATGTATATGAAATTTAATGAGATTTAACGAAGCATCATCAACATTTTCATCTTGAAAAATAGGAAGATTTCTTTGCCAATTTACCTGAGGAATTTTGTGTGGGAATCCAGGAATGTGATCTCTATTCATTGGAGCATACTTGCGTTTTATTCTTGGATTCATCTTGTTAATCAGTCGAAGAGTGGCGTCACTGTATATTCACAACCAATTTTCATTCTTCTACCAGTGGAGTCTTTAGGTCAATTGAAAACTGTGGAGTCACCAAGTGGATGATTTCAACTTTCTTGTGTCTGGATGTTGTCCACCATCAACAACTAGATACCAATCTTGGAACACACTTGAATCATACAATATTTTGACTGTGGTTTCTGAGTTCTAATGAAATATTAACCTTTTTCAATAACTCATTCCCAAGTGGAGTCGCCATTATGTTATCCCTTCATAATTTGTAATATTGGAAAGAAAAAATGGTAGAGGAAAACATCAAACCACTTAGAGTCTAGGACCTAGCCTTCCTATACTGAGAGAGGGCTCTCTTTGTTTTATGATTTATGATTTGATAATTATAAATGCTGCTATTAGGCTAGTTATAGAAATTATGAGGCTTTTTTGTTTGATTGATTGTGTGGTTGGATAGATAGGGCTACAGAGGCTATTCCATTAGGCGATGGAGTCAAAGGATGGAATGGCACATCGAAATCAAGAGAAAATCACAGGGAAAGCTAATTGTGATAGATGGATCTTAAGAGCTATATGAATTATGAGGTGAAAGAAATAGTAAGGTTCAATAGTGACTAAAGAGCAGTTAAGAATTCTTTAATAAGACTTCAACAAAAAACATTCAAATTTTAATTGTAGATAGAATTATTGTGCTTTGAAAATGAATCTTAATCTAAAATTTCTGTTTTACAATTAGATGAGAACATACACTGAAGAGAAAACAATAGAAACATTTAAACAAAAAAGAAACACATCACCATTTTAACACATCTCAAGAATCTTGTAAATGGTCTTTGATTATTGATGTCTAGCTCCAATATTACAGTGCTCCAATAGTAGTTCTTACAATACATGTGCTGAAATATCCAACCCTTGATAATGAGAATTCTAGCAGTATTTAACTAAAAAATAAGTCGGTTTTCCCTAATCCATTCTGGCAAAATTCATTTATTACAAACAAGCATAAAATTACAAGTGTGGCCATGCAATGCCTAATTTAGACATCACTGACAACAACCGCCTCTGGAATTAATTCTGGACAACTCTTCGTATATCCAAATGCTTCAATCGCTCCTCGGAAGGTCAAAAAGTAAGCTCTGAAGGTGACTGCGATGGTTTCAAAGAGGCGACCAATTGAGGCTCTGACATATGGATTTGTTTTACAAAAAAAAATGTGTTGGGTAGTCAAATATGCGCAGTGCTGGCAATTTTCATTTATTTATGTTGGTGCTTATGTGTTTTTTTTCCCCTTGAAATGCCCTTTGTTGCCCAAGTCGACCTATGGTGTATTTTTTCTACTTGAGCCCTTTTGGCCATGTTTTACCTTATTTATCCATAGGATGAGTTTCAAATCCAATATGCCCAGTCGTGGAGGGATTGCGGTTGGCAGATGTGGATGGATGATGTAGGATGTAGCATGGTGTATTAGCAACGGGCATACAGTGGCAGTGGTTTGAGAAGACGGTGAGAACAGTTTTTTGGAGGGGGGATGAGGGTGGTAAGCGGTATTGGACAGGTGGGTGAGTAGTAATCTTGAGCGTGACACGTAGTCGGATGGGCGGTATGGGATATTTCCCATTTTGAACTCCTCCCATCGTGATAAATTTTGAATGGTTAGGGGAGGTAAAAACTAGATAAGGGTAGTCATATGTAGGGAGAGGAGTGAAGAGGGAGGAAAGGTGGAGGGTGATTAAAGGTTGAATGATATAACACACGAGTGGGGCCCAACACAAGCCCTTTACAACCTAGGTCCCTCCTTTTTTGTTTTAATTCTTTTTCTAACTAAACAATGTAAAAACACATTTAACTAGACTTGAAATCTCATAGGCTTTATTTCTGAAGCCGCATCACATCGACGCTAATCACCGCACTTTGCATGTCACAGTTTCTAACCTTTACCTTTGCACTTATTCATTTAAACTTTTGATTTAGGATTGGGTCCCACCGCATTGCACATTTCACTTCGCCAATTATAACACTTACCTTCATTCTTTATTCATTAAAGCATTACAATGTGCGGTATGTGGGCCAGGACCACGTCATCGACCACATGACCTGCCACATAACCTCATGTTGTAGATCTGTGAAGTTAACGTTTTTCCTTCGCACTTTTTTTATAAAATTTTCATTTTGTGATCTGCGCTCGGGTCCCACCGCATCGCCTATCACACGTTAGTAATTTTAACTTTTACCCTTCCACGACAATCTTTTGAGACTTGCAATGTGTGATTGCGATCGCAGTGCATCGAAAAAAATTTCACATTGCGGGCACTTATAAGTAAGTTGTAAATGGTGTGAAGTGCACCATGCGACATGCTAATTGTTGAGAAGTGCGAAAAGGAGGAAGGTAAGGAAACTACGAAGTTTCAGAGGTTTATATGCGATTTTTGGTAATGTACGAAGGTTGGATGGGTCCTACCAAATCGCATCGGCGACGTTTTATGTTTTGGTGATGAACTAAGAGGAGATGGTTGAAACTTGCACGATGCGAAGTGCAGGCAAGGGGTAAAGCTTAATGGTATGCGGTTGTTCGATGGGCGGGCATAGCTTATAACCATAGAGTTTAGGACTTTCGTATAAGTGGGTTTTATAAGGTCATGATTCCAAAAAGGATATTGGGTTTTAAATGAGATTTCAGAGCATTGAAGTTTAGGATGTGGAAAAATGGGTGATAAGGAGGGTGAATGAAATGAAATGAGGTCAGGAATGAGGTTTTGATCCCCATTACCTTATCAACAATTTTTTTTTTCTTTCCTCTGAACTATAAGGCAAATTGATCCATTTGATTCTCTTTGAAAATGAGGGTTTCCCTTTCTTCACCATATAATAAATGATAGCCATAGGATATTATTTTCAGCATATAAAAAATATAATGAGTGATCAGTCACCTTGTGATACTATAAAATATATGAGTCTAACCAACCTACTATAAAGAAATGAAGTACACACACATACACACATTTCTTGAAACATTTATTATCAAACGTACTTGAAGGCAAAAATCCATTAAGTGAATATACCTTGAGGGTTTTTTGGTGTTGGATTCTGTAGAAGACCAATGTCAGACATAAACTTTAATTTGAAAGGGAGCAAGGTTAAAAGATACTATCATGATAAATATTATAAATTATCAAAGGACCTAAGTTCTAATGTTAAACTGTTGGAGGCATATTGGCAAATATTTAATGCACAATATAGTAGGATGTTATGGCAGGATAAGTTGTAACAAATATATATATGAGATCAATTTGATGAAACAGTTATAAGCTATATTAACGAAGACTATATCTCCTAGTGGAATGTGATATTCTCAACTGGAGAGAAACCTACTATAAAAAAATGAAGTATATGCACACATACACACTTATGTTATGACCTTTCTTGAAACACTTATTATAAAATGACAAAAATCGATTAAGTGAATATCCCTTGAGGGTTTTTTGGTGTTGGATTCTATAGAAGGTCAATGGCAGACATAAAATTGGTCAAGAACCTTGGTGATGCTAATATAATCTAAAAGGGACCAGGGTTAAAAGATACTATCATGATAAATATTATAAATTATTAAAGGACCTAAGTTCTAACGTTAAATTTCTTGAGGCATATTGGCAAACAGTTAATGCACAATATAGTAGGATGTTATGGCAAGATAAGTTGTAGTAAATAGATATGTGAGATCAAATTGATGAACAAGTTATGACCCACATTAATGAGAACTATATCTCCTAGTGGAAGATAAACCTATTTTATGAAAAATGAAGACATATTATAAAATTTAGTGTAAATTTGAATTTGTATAAATTTTCAAGAGCAAGACTCTCTTGTCTTAAAATAAATTGATTTTTTCTAGTAGTTTCAATCCTTGGATAAGGATTTTGAGAACATAATTGATGTAAATCATAGATAATAAAAACATTATTAGTATTTTGATTGGCTGAGCATGGGTGAATTAGGTCTAGGTGGATCAAAATTAGAAGAAAACAAAGTATATACACATAACAAGGTGTATACAAGACATTGGAATAGTATGTAAATACAAATAGAAAATGATTTAAAAGGGGGTTCAGAAACCATAAGCATATAAATAAAGTGTAGAAAAAACAATTATGTAGTAAAAAAGAGTCATATTGAGCATATTTAACCTTAATGTTGTCACAATTTGAACATTCTTATCAAGGAAAGAATATTCTAACAAAACAACTCAAGTGTGAGTACGCTAAGCATTGTAACTTATGGAAGTAAATAAAATGCCATGATTTTCATGAGCAGGCTTGGTCTATAAGACTTAAAATATTTATGGAAGAGCTAATAAAAGCCCTACTTGGAAAATAGATAGATACTGTTGTAAATTCTAAGAGAAATATTTTGGTGACCTCCCTGCTTGAGGAATCTCAAAAATTTGTTTCCTTGTAGTCTAAAATTTTTAAGTTCAAATATTTGATTAACGTAAAAAATTGTGGCACAAAGTGTGGCATGTGAAAAGGAAGCATGAAAGTATAGGAAATTATGTGATACCTATGGGTTCCCAGCTAAAATATTCTTGTAAAAACCAAGAAAAGGTTTGTAAGTTAGGAATAGAACATCATAGTAATTGATGGTTAGGAGAAAATTAATCTCACAACTAACAACTGAGGTGAAACTTTTAGAGACAATAACATTAAAAAAGAAAGAGATAAATGCATTTTGGTTGCCCTAAGAGACCAGAAAAACACAAAATAACTTAGGAATAGTGTGAAAATAATTTAGAAAATTTCATATTTACAAAAAAAAATCAACACTAAAATCAATATTGAAAACATGTAATTCCTAAAAGTGAAACTCCAAAAGATCTAGAAAAGGGGAAAATAATCCTTAATTTGCAAAGACTTGAAGGATGAAATGGTCCTAAGATTTGTATGTGATTACCTAATAGTATTTTCAACTCATTAGAAATTTCGTTAAGTAGTTTATTTTATAGTATTTTCCATAAAGAAAGGATTAATTTTTTTTGGAATTGAGATGACCAGAAAAATTGGTTTATAGAAATGATAGTTCATTAATTATTTATTTGTGTGATGAAACAAGATAAATAGGAATATGTTGATTGAATCTCCTAGAGTAGCCCAATGTAATTGATATTTTTTTCTTTTCCTTCGAACATCCCATAAAAAAGGTCAAAAGGTTATGGATGAGTGATGTATCCAATACTATGAAAGGAAAACTCTTAACCTAGTCTTGCTAGTTAATGTATTTTTTTCTAAAGAGAAAACATTAGAATATGTTCAAAATTGATGAAAATTAATGTACTAACATAATGTGCATTGAGATATATGATATGCATAAGAATGCAAGGGGAGAGTCCTCATGGCTATACATGGAAGAAAAATGCATGTAATTTCCATCAACAACCTACAATACAAGATGAATGAAAACTCAAGGGAGTGAGTATGGGAAAATAATGGATCAAGTGTAGAATGAATGTTTGCACGTTTTTATCGTTACATTTGTTTTTCTATTCTTGAGTATAATCATGCTATTTTTTTTAAACTCCATCTATTCCTATTGTGGACTCTTGGTTTTGAACTAAGACAAAGTAGCAAATCGATGAAGATGGACATGGCTAAGTAATTGAATATAGTAGACATAGTATAGCAGCCATGAAAATGGCAGAAAAAGGAGGATATCCTAAACTTTAATCATGAATTGCTGATGCATATATGATATTATTAAATCAATAATAGAGCATAGGAAATTTTCCTGGTGTGATAGGTCACTAGTGGCGACTTTCCATAAGAGGTAACATAAGTAATTGGTCCTTAAAATATTATTTCCACTATGTGAATGATATAAATGAAATAAGTATTTCCATGGTTTGAAATTTGCAGTGAAATCATTTAATGAGGTTTGTATGATTTGGCATAGCCCCAGGATAAGTGCAAAAAATGACCCATTTCTATTTCTCATGTCTTATAAATATGTTGCTAACACTTTTTTGGTGCATGTTAATGACCCTCATTGGGTGTAGATTGATGACCCTTTTTGGGTGCATGAATGAAAAATAATAGTGCATGTTTAGTATGGATGAGAACATGTTATAAATTAAATGTGAATTTCAGACAAGAGTGAATATTGTGCCAAAATTGAACCATTTCTCAAAGTAATTTTTCGATGGAGGAATTTCAGCCCCTGGGAGGATATCTCAGAAATGGAAAAGAAATGCAAGAGGAATTTATTTCACTTCTCTAGAAGTGATGAAATTGAGGAAACACCAAGGAAAATGTTTACTTTAAGGGCGGGAATATGTGATACCCATGGTGTAGTTTCTTTTACAGACATAATTATTTTGTATTCAATTTTAAATATTCTTTAAATATTTTGTTGTGGGACCATGAATTGAGTTGGCGTATCTATATAAATAATTTGATGATCAATAAATATTTTATTCCTTCTGGGAATATTATGGGAAATGGCACATGAGTGATGTGGGATTCCTTTCTATCCAAGAACTTGTTAAGAGGTGAAGTCAAAATGGTGTATCCTCATGAATTCTCCTTCCAAAATTCTCCCAAAATTCCAAGGAAAGATATTGCCGGAAGGGACCACGAGAATCAGAGATAAATATTATGTTGTGTAGAGATATAAGCTTAGCTACAGAGAAATGATAAGTTGGGTAAAAAGATAAGCATAACAATAACGAGGGAGAAAGGAGTGATTTTGAAGGAAAAGTATAAGAATGATATTATCTAGAGAGAAATGTTAAGTTGAATAAAAGGAAAATATTTATCTTATATTTAAAAAAAATGCCTAGGAAAAATGACAATAAACCTTAAAAGAAGGATGTTGGTAAAAATATCTTCGGAAGAGAATTAATAAATATCACTGAGTGGATATCAGGTCCCCATATTACTAGTGTAGTCCTTTATTTTTATTAGTGTAGCCCCCTTATTATTAATTTTGTGCCCTTGTAAGCCCCATATTGTTATTATTGTTCCCTTACATTATTATTGTTAGGTCGGCTAGGCTTATATTGTGACCCCATGGACCCCTATATATAGAAGGAGGTTTTGTCATTTGTATCATCCAAGAATTGTTCACTTATGTAATGTATTGGAGGTTGCCCCCTCGAAGTGGTTGATTTCAAAGGCATTAATCTCTCTTCTATTCTATTTTTGGAGGTGGTTTCATAACATTTGGTATCAAAACTTTGGATTCTAGGGTTTCACTGCTCCAAACAGGTCACTGTGGAATTTTCGCAATAATTTTTTTTCTACGAAGGTTCAGAAGCTAAAATTGTTACAGCGTGAATCAGAAGACGTAAGGAACGTCATGGAAACATTTCACATCTTGGATCGCAATATTTTCAGAGATATCATCTATGGAATTTAGGGCTTTTTGCAGGCCCCTGAATTTAACCTAAATAGGTCATTGTGGAATTTTCGCAATAATTTTTTTTTTACGAGGGTGTAGAAGCTGAATTTTTTACAGAGCGAAGCCGAAATCCTGAGGAACATTGTGGAAAAATTTCAGAGCTTTATTCCCCAAATTTTTAGAGATATGATCTGTGGAAATTAGTGTTGTTTCAAGCTTCCAAATTTCATCTCAAAGAGGGGACCCTGGGAAAATCGTCATAACTCTCACTCTGAGCATAGGATTGGAATTCTGTAAAAATTGGCCGCAATTAGATAGCCTTTAATTTCCTTTTTATCAATTTTAGAGCTGAAGGAGGAAACAGTGAAAGGTGGCACGTCGTACAAGTTCGCTCTATTAAACCAATTCATAATTAGGTCATTGTGGGCGATTGGGAATAACTTTTCCTTGAAGAATCCAATTCAAGTGAGACCTGTGGAAATTGAAAGAAGCTTTAGAGGGCTACTATAAGGCCAAATTTCAAATATTTAAGATCTTAAATAGCAGAGATAATTCATTTTCAATATCAAGCTCCTAAAAATCAATAAAAAGGTGTGTATTTGTTTTTCGAATTGCATAAGTCATGTGTGAAAAATAAATTTGAATTGATTACAAGGACATATTCTAGAATAAATATCAGTATTTGGTTATAAAATGCCTCCTAAAAATAATTCAACACCCATTAATCCTTTATAACTCTCTATTATGACTCATGAAGACGAAGAATTGCAACATGACATATCAAATTACAAGAGCAAGTGCACTAAATTTCACTCTCGCAAAGAGTAACAAAAAATGAAACGGTAGATTTGAAGAAATGCGTGGAAGCCAAGATGGATGGCATGGAATTTGGCATGGAGGATAAGATGGATGACATGAAATACAACATGGAAAATATGACGGTTTGACAAAGTTGATGCAAGAAATGTTTCCTAATGTCGAAAAGCTATTAGAGGAAACTCATGATGAGAAAAAAATAAATGTTAATCCTGATTTCATAAACTGTAATGTTGGATGGAAGAACCACCATATTCCAAATATGGATATGAGGAATTTTTACATCAAGAATCTCGTAGCATGTATACTACAGATGGAGCAATATTTTGACCTCAATAATGTGCAAAACATACAAAAGGTACGCATTGCAACTTTACATTTAGAATAAAATACATTTTTAGGGTATCGATGGCTTTTCTCCTGTAAAAAAAATGTAACTTAGTCAATTTTTACCGAGGAAATGATAGCACATTATGAGGATACAAAGAGCAACATCATCTTTAACCAATTGATAAATCTCAAACAAAAGGGTTGAGTCGTGGAGCACATTGAGGACTTAAAAAAATTGAATATAAGGGTAACTGATATTCCATAGGAACATATGATTGATGTCTTCATAGGGAATTTAAAGGATAACATCCAACATGAAGTTAACGTTTGGGAACTTGATTCATTGGAGAAAGCATTCAAGTTGGCAAGAAAAATTGAATGTAAAATCATGGCGATAAGGAACCCTACCACTCACATCTATAAAGATGGAAGTATTTATATTCCTAGACTTCCATAACCTACAAGGTTGACACCACAGTAATTGGAAGAAAAAAAGAAAAAGGACTTTGCTACAATTGTGATAGCAAATACACTAAAGGTCATAAGTGTGTTGAGAAGAAATTATTTTACATAGATTGTGAATAGGAGGAAGAAAATGAACAAGAAACTTCAAAGAAGAGGATATACACCAGGAACCAACCCTAGAAGAAGAAAAAATGAGTCTGACCATATCGTGTAATGCATTGGAAAGAATTACCACTCCTCAAAATCTCAAGATAGAAGGACATATCAAGAAGAAAAAGGTAATAGTGTTGATTGATTTAGGTAGAACCCATAATTTTATTCATTATAAGGTAGCCAAGGAATTGAATTGTTTCATATACCCAGCACCATAATGTCAACTGATGGTTGCAAATGGAGGATCTATAAATTTCTCTGGAAAATTCCATAATATCAAGCTAATCATGGGGGAATATGTATTGAATAGTCCAATTCTTTCCATTCCAATGGGAGGTGTTTATGTTGTACTAGGAGTATAATGGTTACAATCTTTGGGGATGGTAGCTCTTAATTTTCAAGAACATTTCTTGAATTTTTTTTCGGAAGGAAAGGAAATCGAATTAAGGGGTATCACAGGGAAGCCGGGAAAGATAATAAGCTCTAATTTCATGACAAAAATTCTAAAGAAATAACAACGAGGTGGAATTGCACAATTATGCTCACTAGAAGTTCCAACATAAAAACCATCTATTTCTCCAGATCTCCAAAAAGTCTTGGAAAATCATTCCAAGGTGTTTTATATTCCCAAAGGACTCCCACCTATTCACTATCATGATCATGATATTCTTTTTATTCCATTAAGTTTTCCTCCAAATATCAGGCCTTATAGATATCCTTATGTCCAAAAGAGTGAAATAGAACGTATCATTGCAGAAATGTTAGAAGCTGGTATAATTCAACCTAGTCAAAGTTCCTTCTCTGCTCTAGTTGTATTGGTGCACAAGAAGGATGGATCATGGCGCATGTGTCTAGATCAGAGAGAGCTCAATAAGCTCACTATTAAAGACAAATCTCCCATTCATGTGATTGATGAATTACATGGCACTATTTATTTTACCAAGTTGGATCCGCATTTAGGATATCATCAAATTAGAATGAAGACTGAAGATATTCTGAAAATAGCATTTCGAACTCATGAGGGTCATTATGAAATTTTGGTCATGCCTTTTGGCCTTACCAATGCACCTTCTACATTTCAAGGGTTGATGAATTCCATTTTCAAACCCTTCCTTATAAAATTTGTGCTAGTATTTTTTGATGACATACTAATCTACAGCATGTCTTGGAAGGATCATGTTCAACATGTTGACATGGTGCTCAAACTATTGGAGGAGAAACAATTATATGAAAAGACATCCAAATGTTTCTTTGGAGTACAAGAGGTTGAATATGTGGGTCATATTGTATCTCACAAGGGTGTTAAGGTAGAACCTAAAAAAATTAAATCCATTAAGGAATGGAAGGTGCCCACAACCATAAAGCAGTTGCGAGGATTTCTCGGGTTAACAGGGTACTATCGCAAGTTTGTTAAGAATTATGGGATAATAGAGGCACCTCTAACAACATTATTAAATAAATATGCATTTTCATGGACTCTTGAAGAAACTAAGGCCTTCGAACATCTTAAAGAGGAAACGTGCCCAGCACCGGTCTTAGCTATGCTCGACTTCACAAAAACCTTTATTTTGGAATGTGATGCCTCAGTAAATGGAATTGGTGTTGTGTTAATGTAATATGGAAGACCCATTGATTTTGAAAATCATCTAATCAAAGGAAATTATTTACAGAAAGCTATTTATGAGAAGGAAACATTGGCAATACTACATGCACTAAAGAAATGGAAACCTTACCTAATGGGAAGGAAATTCAAGGTAAAAACTGATCATGATAGTCTTAAACACTTTTTGGAACATAGACTATCATCAAAAGAGCAGAAAAAATGGGTCACAAAGATGTTGGGTTATGACTTTGAAATCATCTACAAAAAAGGGAAGCTAAATGTTGTTGCAGATGCACTCTCAAGAAAGGATGAAGAGGTGGAATCATTGCTTTGTGCAATTTCTATTATCCAACCAGATTGGATAACCAAAGTAAGAGATGAATGGAAGAAGGATGAAGGAGTGTGGACACTCATTCAAAAGTTGAAGCAAGATCCTAGTACATATGATACATTTAGTTGGAAAATTGATTCCTTATGGTACAAAGATCGCTTATATCTTTTTAATAATTCCCAAATAAAAAAAATTATTCTTTTGGAATTGCACACATCTCCTTTAGGAGGACACTCAATATATTTAAAATCTTACCACAGGGTGAAGAAAGTATTTTTTTGGGATAGCCTTAAATCTGATATTCAGAAGTTTGTGGCAGAATTTTTGGTTTGCCAGCAAAGTAAATTTGAGACAATTAAGACCCCGGGTCTTCTACATCCTTTCTCCATTCCAAGTCAATGTTGGGAGGAGATTTCAATGGATTTTATCATAGCTTTACCTAAGTCTAAAGGAAAGAGTGTCACCATGGTGGTAGTTGATAGACTTACCAAGTATGCACAATTTTGTGCACTATCTCATCCATTTAAAGGAAGTACAATTTCTACTTCATTTATGGAAACAATTCAAAATCTACATGGAAACCCAAATATTATGGTAAGCGACAAAGATCCCATTTTTACAAGAAATTTTTGGATGGAATTATTTTCTTGTTTGGGTACTCAACTAGCTCATAGTTCTCTTATCATCCTCAATCTGACGGTCAAACTGAGATAGTGAAAAAATGTTTGGAAGGATATCTTCGTTGTTTTGTATCTGATAAAAAAACACAATGGGTCAAGTGGTTACCTCTGGCGGAATGGTGGTATAACACTTCCTTCCATACTGCAGCAAAAATGACCCCATTTATGACAGTTTATGGATATCATCCACTGTCCATCGCATCATCTTTAAGAGAAAAATTTAAGGTGCAAGCAGTGGAAAATCACATCGAGCATCAACAACAAGTTCTCCAACTCTTAAATGATAATCTCAATTTGGCACAAAATTGAATGAAACAACAGGCAGATCAACATTGCAGCGAGAGAATTTTTGATGTAGGAGACTGGGTATTTTTACGACTACAACCATACAAAAAAATGTCCCTCAAGCAAGCTAAGAAGGATAATAAATTATCACCAAAATACTATGGTCCTTAAAAGGTGTTGTAAAATATTGGTACTATGGAATACAAATTGGAGCTTCGTTCTTCTTCGTGAGTGCATCCAGTTTTCGATGTTTTGTGCTTAAAGAAGGTTATAGGTGACAAACTTCTAGTTCAAAAAATATTGCCAGAACTTGATGAGGAAGGAAAAATCATATTGGAATCTGAAACAGTCATGGAAACAAGAACTTGACAGCTACTAAATCGATCAATTTCAAAGTATCTCATCAAGTGGAAGAACTTACCCACTAAAGATTCTACATGGGAGGATGAGAATTTTATACAGAAGAATCCAGAGCTACTCAAGCATTGAGGACAACACTTTTTTGAAGGAGAGGGGCGTGTTAGGTCCCCATATTACTAGTGTAGTCCATTATTTTTATTAGTGTAGCCCCCCTTATTATTATTGTTGTGCCCCTATAACCACCATATTGTTGTTATTGTTCCCTTACATTATTATTGTTAGGTTGGCTAGGATTATATTGTGACCCCATGGACCCCTATATATAGAAGGAGGTTTTTTCATTTGTATCATCCAATAATTGTTCACTTATGTAATGTATTGGAGGTTTCCCCCTCGAAGTGGCTGATTTCTAAGAAGTTGATCTCTCTTCTCTTCTATTTTTGGAGTTGGTTTCATAATAGTGGAAACACTTTGGATAACTTGGTTAAATATGTAACTAGGTTTTATCTTCATAACCAAATATGTGATCGTGATTTTATATAAAGAGAAAAATAAATTTATTATTCTTGTTCTTGAGGCATGAGTTTTATGATCAAGGGAAATTTATTTTTATGTCAAGCACCCATTGAGTGCCTGTAGGTAATGTCATTGAGTCTATAAGTCAATTTATTAATTCAAACATAAAATCACAAGAATATTTACACGAAAAATACCTTCACAAATCTAAGTTGTGAACATCATAAAAAAATTTCATAATAAAAACCCTAATATTCACAGCAAAACATAAATAGAATCTACAACTAAAAAATAGGAAATATAAGCATGCAGTAGATCTCAGCCTTATTTTATTAATATTTAAAATTCTGGAAATGGAAATGCTGGAAATGGCCGAGGTAATGGCCCCAAATATATATACAATCAATTCTGCAACTGGGCTTCAAACAATTGAAAATCAAATAACTGCAACTTGTGAATCCTGAATGGACCCATTAAGGAAAGAGATGGGTGCTCGCCCACTCTCATTAATCACCTGAGGGTTTCCGTCTTGGGGCTACCACTGAAGTATAGAATCAAGTTCTTAAAACTCTCACACAAACAATGGTCCAATCCAACATGTCTCCAAATGACCTCCGCTTCTCTATTTATAGATTTGATAGATAGATCTCCAGCCCTCTAGAAGCATCTTATTTTATTATTTTATTATAATTCTAGAACATCCTTTGTTGAATCTATCAAAGTTAATTTTAATTTAAATCTAATTCACTTAAGTCACTTTTGGCCCTTTTCCTTCAATTAATTGTTTTTCCTTTAATTAAATGACTAATTATAGTCATTTTTATTTAAGAAAAATGGTAAACCGCCCACCATACTCTCACTAACCATTATAAGTCACTACTCAACACCCAATCTTGAAGATATCCTCATTCTAGTTCCAATAATCTATCACAATAAAGTGTTCCATCAAATAATCTTCTCGGAATACCACCTCAAGCATAATTAATTAATTCATGCTCCATAATAATGCTAATTTTGAAAGTTGTTGAAATGTGATGGAATGAAAGACAAAATGTGTTGATGATGAAATATGCCAAGAGAATTCCATTAGATCACGTAAAATATCCTCAAATCTCCCTCACAACTCTTGATAACCTGAACCTACTCTAATGGCTTGGCCATCCCTTGTCCTAGAAATCCACCTTGGTTGTACTATGGAGAAAAATAAAAATCGGAACATTACATATTGCTACTAAGAGGTTCATTTTTCAAACCTATTAGAGCGATTTCTTCCAATACCAAAATTTTGGTTGGCCACCAGGGTGCCACGTGGTGAAATATGGTTGGCCCACGTGGCATTTCCTAGTTGGTCTGACCAACAACCAATGAAAACACTCCAATTCAAAACCAATCTAAATATGACAAGTGGTGCACTACCATAGGCCAAAAAAAAGTCAACCATGCACAATCATGGTCTAGTTTGTAGTACGGACTGTTGACTAGGCAACCCTGTACATCGAAAGACAAATTTTTTTAGTTGTTTCCAAAAACGGACAGAAAGGTGGTTTTTCGTGAAACGAGTTGTGCCAGATTCACAACAATGATATCTACGCAAGTGCATATGTTTCATTATATTCTGAGAAATTTGAATTTTGAGCATAAAATTGATCCACTAGATCATTCCTCCCCACTGGAAACTTTTTGACCCTAAAATATCACTTTTAGTTAAAAACCAGATGAGGGTACAGTTCCCTCACCCTTCCAATCTCAATGCATTTGTATTTTCTTGTATTTGTACCCTTTAGATCCACATGAAGATATTCCATGTTTCCTCATTTTGAATTCCTTGTTTTTCTGTAAGGATAGTGTATTGCTACAATTATTTAAGATATTTAGGAGAGAAATCTTCAATTGAAGGCATTTGAACATTCTCTCCTTCATATTTAATCAAAGGAGGCTCATACAATCTTAAATTTTCAACATTAACAACTGCATACATTTTCATATATGAAGGAAAATGAAACCTAAAGGCATTATTACCAATCTTTTGCAGAATTTTGAATAGACCATATCTAATTGGTTTTAGATTTTTACCTTTTCCTTGGAGTCCCTCTTTGCTAATGTGAAGCCAAACTTCATCACTGACTTGGAAGTTGTGATCTACACAATGCTTATCATGTCTTGTCTTAACTCTTCTCGAACTATTATTGAAAACCTAATAGAAAAATTGTCCAAAAAAAAAGAGATGAAAAATGCGATGCCCAGTTAATAGGAAAAAAACATTTATATTAAGAGTACTATGTTTTATGGTCTTAAGGTGAAATTCAAGTAAAAATCTTAGTTATGCATTTTACTAACATTTAAATTAAGTGGGATTTTTTTATGGGGTAAATTTGGTGATTTTGAGGTACATTACACTATGTGCATTAAATCTTTTAAAATATCTGTTTTGTTATTAATAGATAATTATTTTTAAAGCTAAATGTCAGTGAACATAGAATGAATCATACAACATGTAATGTCAATAATATTATTTTTGCAATGAAAGAGACAGAAGCAATGAAAAAGATATATATCTCTCTATATACAATTATCATATGTAAAATTAAGATAGAAATATAAATATTTTATTAAAGGCACACATTGACCTTTTTGTTATCGCTATTTTTTATTAACTTTAAGTATAATTTTATAGGACATATCTTATGTTCATATCCGTGCAATAAATAGAAAAATATTTAATACAAACTAAATTTAATGATATATTAAAATATGGAGGAAGAATGTTAAAATATATATTTTTTCTTAAAAAAAACTAATTAATGTAATGAGATAAGAAGAAAGATTTAATATGGTCCATTTTTAGTACATGGAGGAATAATTAGCTGCAATATATTATCATTAATAATTAACCTCTTCCAAGATATTTTATATTGCTAAGCATATATAGTGGATTATCTAGCATTAAGGGCATCCTTTTAGCCGAGGCTCATTCTATAACCCATTGAGGGGATGTGTAAGTCTATCCATCCATGAGTCCCCATTGAAAAAAAACTATGTTGTAAATTGAAAAATAATGTGTGCTCTAATTAAAAAAAATGAATATGTTGTAAAAAAAATGTCTAAGAAAGATGTTTATATTTTTCAAAAATAGCTCAACAAGAGATTTAAATAAAATATTCCAAGATCTATGTTAACTAATTGATGTTAATATCAACTTCATATATGTCTTTATATAGAAAAAAATTGTTAGAATAAAATATTTTAATACGAATTAGTATTGGCATATACTTAAAAATATATTAATAATAAAATATTCATTTTAATTTGTGTAGATGTATATGCTATGTAAATGTTAATTAATTATATATTATATATAATTTTAAAACATTATGTACATATCATGAAAATTTTAAGTTTTTATGGTTAGTCTCTTATTTTTCTCAAAAAACACATTGTATTTTTCTCTGTAAATAAGTTTTCACATGAAGAAAATTGATCCCTATAGGCTCATGTTAGACCCGTACTTAACATGGATCTATGCTGGTATAGTTAGTCTCGACAAATGAAACTACCTCAGACTAGTTTGAAGGGATTACATTTTAAAAGAATAAGAAATTCATAAAGCCATTTAGCACCATGTAAGAGAACTATAACATGTTTATATGCTCGTACAATTAGTCCCAACCAATGGAACTACCTTGACTAGTTTGAAGGGATTACATTTTAAAAGAATAAGAAACATATAAGAGAACCATGTAAGACAACTAAATGGTTAGAGCAATCTCATGAAGTATCCAAAGAATATAGTCATTGTAATAATACCTTTTTAAAAATAATTAAATTAATAGAACATAAATATATCGCAAAATAACAAAAAAACATATTACATTTCATCCAACTAGTGAATAATAACTGTAAAAACTCTTAATTTAAGATAAACTAAAAGTAGTAAATGATTAAGAGGAGTATTGAGGTGTTCTTATTCAAATTAAAACTAGTCATGTAAATATATTTGAGCTTACCTATCAGCCATTAGAACCTTATAAAATAAAAATATGCTTAGAACATAAATATATCTTCACACAAGATTTTCTATGAATGATAAAAAAGATTTAATAAAGAAGGGATTTTATTAAGAACTTTTGGACAACAACTAAAATGAAATGAACCTCACACTTAATAAAGCTGAGATGGGAGAGCACTTATTGAGGGCTTGTGCTTACATAGTAGAGTTGATAGTGGTAGGATCCATTACATTGTTTATGGGACTTAGACCTAATGGCTCTTATGGATACCTCGGTTTAGAGAGTTCATGATAATATAATGCATTGTATTATTTATGGAGATGAGACATGTAAGTGATGGAAAGTAATAGAGACTTTGGTTTGGATATTAAGTGGAAATAGGAGGCATTGAATTTCCTATGGGGTCCTGATGGCACCTCATGGAGATTTGGGTTTAGATATTTCATGGTAATAGGATAAATTGTATTTCCCATGGGAATATTCTGAGATGGAACATCATGAATACTTTCACTTGGGTTTAAAGATTTCATAGCAATAGGAGAAATTGAATTATTTCCTATGGGGCTGGAACCTGATGGTACCTCATGGAAATTTGGGTTTCGAAAGTTCATCTTAATAGGAGGCATTTCATTGCCTATTGGACTATTACTAGATGGAACTTCAAGGAGACCTTCATTTAGGGAGTTAGAAATGGGAATGGAAGAAACTCTATGAAGCATAGATCCTTGGTTATGATCACCTTGATAAGAGATGTCATGCCTATTATTAGTAGAACTTCCATCAGCATGATTATGGTAGAAACCAATGCCACTTCAACCACATACACCATGAAGTAAGACCATAACTAAAATAAAGAGCAACGAATTCTTCATCCATGTATTTTTCATCTCCATTCCCTTTAAATGGAGTAAAAAAAAAGAGAGAAAGAGAGAAAAAAAGTGAAAAATGAAAAGAACTACCAAGCTTACAAAAAAAATAAAAAATCGAATTGCATAAATGAGAAAAAACAGGAGGAATAGAATAAAATCTCACGTTAGCAATTGAATGGAAACAAACTTATCCTATAAAATCTCAATTAAAGGCAAGAGTAAGTACATAAAGTTGGTAAGTGGAAAACTTGTTAGTATAAGTAAATTCTAGATATCTTGAAATGTTTTTTCTGATATTCTAGTTAGAACAGTGGATCAGTTCCTTTCAATAAAATATCATTTTTTTCTGAATAATTTTACATTGATTACATAGAGATGAAAAAAAACTATAAAATCAGTGGAAAACTTGTTAGTATAAGTAAATTCTAAATATCTTGAAATTTTTTTTCCGATATTCTAGTTAGAACAGTGGATTAGTTCCTTTCAGTAAAATAGCATTTCTTTCTGAATAAGTTTTACATTGATTACATAGAGTTTGAAAAAAAAACTATAAAATCAAAATTTTAATCTCTTAATATTTTTCCAGTTTAGGTTTATGTGATATGTATAGCATTGAATTGATTCTTCCAAATCTATCAATTTATTATTTGGCCAGATTTAATATTTTACATATACTTTGAAGGGAAATAAAACTCTAATATTTTGTTGTTATCTAAATTATTCATTACTATAGAAGAATGAGTGCACATCTTGTATTATATCCTAAAACTAGCAGTTGCCCCAAAAGGTGCAAAGAGAGGTGGATAGAATTTTTAAATCAAAAAAGTTGAGATAATATTTTAATTTAAAAAAGTTGAGTGTGTCAAGGATCCATTTATGCATATTGAGTGGTTAAGAATGCATGCTTCTTGTAAAAGGTTAAAAGTTCAAATTCAAAAAGGTAGAAAATAGACAGCTAGGAATCAAATCACTAGGCAAAGACATTGAATTCATATTTCAATATAGCTTCTTCATAAATCCGGATCATACATTGCAATAAAAAATAAGCTTTATCATAACAATATAACAAGATGTGGGATTCAACTAATATAATTATCCCAACTTGCAGAAAGACTAACTGAAATTTAATTAGAGTGTAATGGGAAAAAACCAAACTTGCAGCAAGATTGGTGGAAATTCAATTACAATATAATAGAAAAAACTCTCAATCCCAACTTACAGAAAAACACGGTAATTGGAACTCCATTCTATTGCAAAAGCCTTAGCTTGGATTTCATTTAGAGTATTTGTTACTAAAGCGTTTACAACAAACCACCGTAAAAAATCAATGGAAGCTTCAATGTAATGCCAATTTACAAATGAATTAAATTTATACAGAAAAATGGGGTGAGTTTTTCAGTAAATTTTAATGCCAACATTCTGCAACAGGAATGGAAAAAAATTAAGAGGATTCTTCTTTATAACTGTAGAAATTTACAGATAAACACTAATAGAAACAGATGCTAAATGCTCTCAGCAAGGTCATATATTACAAGCCTTCAAATAACAAATGAGCACCATCATTATGATATAATATATCAACTAGATATGATGAACAAACTATTAGCAATATGACCAATAACAGAGATCCCTAAATATCTCATCAACAACTGCTATTCTAGCGTATCTCAAATTTAAAACCAAAAATCAACACCCTTACTCTAGATCGCAGTAAAAAATTTAAAACAAAACCCCTCTGCCAAAAAAACCCAAGCAATGGCATTTCACAACACAGACAAAGACCAAGTCAGATCAAAATTTGAGATTTAGGCAATTACAAGAACTAGTATTGCAGACAAGATAGCATTCCCCCGCTCACGGTTTTTCAAAAATGCAAGACTAAGAGCTTAGGACTCTGCATTTCAGTTCTCTAGAAAAGCGAGTACAGAATGGTCAGGGATTGGTCAGGGGTTGTATCTCTAACAACGCTGAAAAGGGTTTTGCATCTTTGTCTGACACAAAGATAGACAGATTGATTAAGAATGGCAGAACAATAAGCTAGGGATTCACATTCAGTGTGCCGAAAAGAGACTATTGACAATAAATGGATGTGCATGAATTGCTGCAGGTTTTGCAGTGTTGCATGCGTAATGCCGCAGGATTTCCGTGTGCCAACACATCACTCAAGTGAGGGGTTTCTGTGTGTGAAAACAAGATTAATAGAATTATTGATGGCTGGGTCATGCTATCGCGGCAGACTCGTACTGAAGTCACCCTTCCCACAGGAAGGAAGATTTCGGCAAGCTGGCTGTTTGTGACCTCAACGTCGAAATCCTCAACATAAAGCGAAGCCAGTGGTGGAAACTGTGGCGCTGCTGTCGCTGCCATCGCTGATGATAACGATATCTCTCTGTCTAATAAAAACCCCAATTCGTAATCTAAACAATTTGGTTATAAAGAATAATAACAATGGCGGAAGCTCATGGATTCTGCCCTGTTTGGTTTCTTTGTTTCATTTTTTTTTCTCTGTCACCCTCCGCTCCGCTCCGCTCCTCCACTTCTTCCTACTAATTTGCCATCCACACTGACAGTCCACTGCCCAGAAAGTGAAATTCGCATTATAAGCTGACGCTCAAACCGCAATCTTGATCTGTTCAACACATGTCATTCCGTATTTGGCCTTTTTTATACCTGACGCGGTGAGAAAAATACCTACAAACGTGGTGAGAAAAATACCCAACAAGAAAATTGAACGAAGCGATTATTCTGAGAAGAGGGCCGACATGTTATTTCTCAAATCGATCGGAATTTGGAGCATCCCCTCGGTCCCGGAGCTTAGATCTTTGTGACACGTGTTGATCACGTTGGATGTTGAACTTCAGCGAGAGTTTTGGAAGTACCTTTTTTTAATTAGAAATTATTATCCTTTCTAATTTATTAGAAATTATTATCGTATTCAAGTTTAGAAAGGAATTGGAACAAACATTCCTTTTCTTTTTTCTAAAAATTCTATTACTTGAACTTATATTCAAATAAAGTTTAAAAGGGGTTATGAAATGTCTTTGTTTATATTTTAAAATAACTATTTAATTTTGCACAGTAAGTTTACATTGTATCTTACAAAATTTACTATTTTTTACTAAATAGTAATTATTATTTTAAATTTCAGTAATATTTATTCAGTAAAATTTTAAAATTTAAATTTAATAAAAATTCAAAAAATGTATGTATATGTGTGAGAAAAAAAATTGACGAAAAAAAAATGTATTGATTCAAAAGAGAAAGCCTATCGACTTAAAGATATGGAATATGGAATAAAATAAAGTGAAAGAAAAATTTATCTTTTATTCAAACAAACCAACAAACATAAAACTGAAATGCTAGACCAAGAAAGAAAAAGAAGTTTTCTTTCACATAAATAATAACAATTGCAAATTTTAATTATGTGCACTAAGAATTTGCAATATCAAATGGCCAGTAGCCTTGAGTTGACCAAGAAAGCAAAGAGGATGTTTCCGTTCACAGGAATAGTAACAATTGCAAATTTTAATTATCTGCACTCAGAATTTGCAATATCAAATGGCTAGAGTTGGGAAAAAAAATGGACAAGTCTAAAGAGGGGGAGGAATTGCCAGGACCTTGACGTTAGAATCTTTGTAAAAAGAATTCAAAAAATTTAACAGAACAAATTATCTAGACTGTCAAAAGTGGCGGGAATCTAAAAAGTACAAAAAATTTAGCATAACAATGCTTGAATCATGTTTTTAATAATGGAAATAGATTTAACACCATAAAAAAAGGCCACCCAAAATCTTCAATTAACAGCTTTAACTTAAATTTGCAAAAAAATTCGAAACAAAAAAACAAACTAGTTAAACTACTGAATAGAAAATTACCTAATTTCAAATGCTCGTGTTCTCCAACAGCTATCTTAAATTGATATGGAGTACGGAATAATCTGCGATCTTAAATTGCTCGCGTTCTCCAACAGCTACCTAAAATCTCAGATTGCTCGGACTCGCGAATCTACTGGTCATGCCAAAGGAAAATATCTAATTCGAATCTCTTGATTAGATATCTTATATGAATTTAGATTAACTTTAAAATTCTAAATCTTTTTTATTTTAAAAATTTTATTATTTTTTGCTATGTGATTTAATGATAGTTATTTTTAGCTTTTAAATTTCAGTAATATTTATAGTAGAAAGATGGACAAGAAGTGATCATTTTTGGCTGGCTTAACCATTGACATGTCTAGAGAATTAAACCTTTAATTTCTCTCAATAGCAAAAATGCTTTAACTAAAAGAACTCCAACAATTGAAATAACACTTGGGCTAAATGTATTTAATATAAAGATTTATTTTATTATTTTTAATTTAAGTTTGATTTACACATTCTCATATGCCATTGTAACTTATTACGTGCATAACAAATTAACCAAATTTCTTAACATTTAAATTTTCTTATAACTTACTTTCATGTAAGCACTATTTCTTCATATTAAAATAATCTACACCTCAATAAATTGGATATTTTAAACGTCTCATAACTTTTCTAGCATACATAACTACTTTTATTCAAATTATTTTGTTTTAAAGAAACACCAAAACAAAAAAATCCATTACTTATATTTGTAAAAATAAAATAATATCTCTATATCACAATTATCAAATTTTAAGGACTTAAATTTATATATGAGACTCATTATTTGTGAGATAAAGAAACCACCTCAAAAATTTATATTTAAATTTTAATATTAATTTCAATCACTTAAGAAAGAACAACTTACAACAAATAACTATAATAATATATTATAAAATAAATTAACATATATCTATTTAATAAGTAATTTTCTAAGTTTGGTAAAATTAAATAAGGGTCAGGGAGGGGTGACAATTTCTTGTATATTATCTCCTCCTACCCCAACACTAAAGGTGGTGGTGGGGAATATATTATGCCTAACATATTTATGTCTTGCATAATATCTCCATTGAGCCCAAGATTGGAAGCCCCAAAAACTAATTTGGAAGCCCCAAAATTGATATGTAAGACCGTGCTTCACTATGGGATAAAGGAACCCTCAACAATCTATATGTATCTTAATTCTAATCATTAAATATTTTGAAATGAAAGAAGATGGATTTATAATGATTCTCAATCAATTCATCATACTTAGCCTCATTTCATTTTAGTAAACATACAAAAATGATACTTAAATATTTCTTTATATATATATATATATATATATATATATATATATATATTAATGAGACATCAACATTTAGAGACTATATATGTGCATGTCATACCAAAAGGCTTTTACAGAATAAGAAGTAATGAGTGCTAACTAAGAAATTGTTGTAAGAATAAGAATAAACATGAGTCAAGATAAAAACTCAATTAAAGATAATGTATCTTAAAAAGAAACAATTTATTTAGTTTGATAATGTCCCTTGCAAGTCCGTAAACCTAGTTAAACAAAGCATCATCTAAAAACTAAGAATTGCAAATAGTGAGGTCAAACTAGCATCTCACAACAAAAAGTGGAATAAAGGTTTGAGTGATGACACTCAACCATTTAATCTTTAACCATGGGTAAATATGTCCAAATATATCTTCCCGAATAAAGCTATTAGAGAGAATTTGATATTTCTACAAGTGCATTAAAAAGCAGTATTGGGAAGTTTTGAGGGAGGTGAGCAATAAATTAAAAGTAACCACACAAGTAGACCAGAGAGCACAAGAGGCATTTTACCTGTAAGAGAAAAAGCCAATAAGGGATCTGGGGACTCACAATGTATAGAACAGAGTGTGAACAATGGCACAAATGTTACGCCAGGGTTTCCTAGAGTACTTGTGATAGAGAAACCAAGCCTATATCAACATAATATAAGAATTATGACATTAGCAAGTAAATATAATAAATTTTCAAAAACAATAGAGGTAGGGGAAGAATTGTTATTATACCTTCAAAGTGCTGCTCTAGGTGCCATCCAGTCTACCTCTAGATCGTTAGAACATGTAATCATTCAAATTCATGTGAACTCATACCAATAGTAAAATGAAGAGAGTAATATTGTCAAGGCTATGTGCATAAAATGACAATGGGTATCCATGGAAAATTATGGAAAAAACAATATATATATTAACATGGTAAAATCATTGAACAAATGTGAACCCTATTAAGAGGGTTATTTGTGTAGTTTTATTCATGAAATTTCTTAAGTCTTGGGCCATGAGAAAGAATTAATAAAGCTTGGTCATAAGAAACCTACACGTTAAACAAAAACTAGGTTGTAAACCGACCAAAGATGAAGGAAAACATTAATAATGAATTTTGAGGGCTTTATCCAAGGAGTACCACCAGGATAGAAAGGGAAAGTTATGTGAAACTAGTAAACCTTCACCAAGAGGAGGTTGATAGGAAACACCATTCTTCACATAGTCAATATGGCAGCAGGAGGTACAAGCCTGATAAATCCCCAACTACCACAATTCAATGGGAATAATTACGATTATTGGGATATTATAATGAAGGCTCTGTTCTCCTCAAAAGATATTTGGGAGTCGATGGAAAATGGTTTCCAAGAATGAACATATGCAACATCATATAATTATTTGACACAGGCACAAAGATAATTGTTGAGAGAAAATCAGAAGAATGACTCCAAAGCCCTCTTCTATATTTTCCAAGAAGTACATGAGAGTATTTTCCCACGGATTGCAGCAACAACGAAGTCTAAGAAGGCATGGGATACGCTCCAGATAGCCTATCAATTCATGGAAAATGTGAAGACAACAAAAATTCAAATGCTGAGAAGAGATTTTGAAACTTTTTGTATGAAAGATTTTGATAACATAGACTCATTATTCACACATGTGATTGGGTTGGTTACCTAAATCAGGTCTCATGGAGAGACACTTGAAGAAAGAAGAATAGCAGAAAAAGTCTTAAGAAGTCTACCATCAAGGTTTGATTCCATAGTAGTGGCCATAGAAGAGATAAAGGATCTCTCACAATTTTTAGTGGATGAGCTTCATGCATCATTGATGTCTCATGAGCACAGAATGAACATAACAATAAACTTCTCATTGGAGCGTGCATTGAAGACACAAATGTCTTTTGGTCAAGGTAGAGGTCAAGGAAGATCAAACTGCCGAGGAAGAGGAAGAAGCCCACACAGAGGTGGAAGAAGCAGCCTTGCAAACACAAGTGGAAGGGGCAGCAATCAGAATCCAGGCCAAGGCTTAAGCCATAATCAAGCGCAAGGACAGAGGTATGATAATTATCAAGTCCAATGTCATTATTGAAAAAAGTATGGCCATTATGCGAATGAATGTAAAAAGAAGAAAAATGACATGGGTAATAAACCTAGTGTAAATTTTACAAAAGAAAATCAGAACCAAGGAAATGTGCTTTTAATCTGTAATGTAGCACAAGAAAAACAAGAATATGTATGGTTCTTAGATTTAGGTTGTAGTAACCATATGATTGGAAACATAGCAATGTTTTCGAATCTAGATGAAAGTGTAAAATCTGAAGCGACAACGGGGACTGATAGCAAAGTCTCTGTCATGGGGAAAGGAAAAATAAATATACTGACAAATAATGGAGAGAAGAAGTTTGTGCCAAATTTCTATTATGTACCTGGCCTAAAATTTAACCTTCTAAGCATTGGATAGCTCATGCATAAGGGCTACAATGTGTTTTTTAAGAATGATGTGTGCACAATCATGGATATACTTCCAAGTAGACAGGTCATTGCAAAAGTGCATATGACAAGAAATAGGATGTTTCCTCTCAAGATCAAATCAGACTTGAAGGAAGGAGGTGTTGTAGTAGTTGTCACACAAGAAGTCTTTCAAGAAGAAGTGAAAGATGAGAACTCATTATGGCATTTGAGATTTGGACATATCAATTTCGGAGGTTTGAATTTGTTGCATAGAAAAGGCATGGTAAAGGGATTACCACTCATAGAGAAACCAAACAGCCTATGTGAAGGCTGCATCTTGGGAAAACAACAGAGTGAATCATTTCAAGAAGGAAAGAGTATAAGGGAAAAGGCGCCTTTGGAGATTTTCCACTCAGATTTATGTGGACCAATACAAATGCCATCATTAGCTGGAAGTCATTATCTTTTGAAAATTATAGATGATTATACAAGAAAGACATGGGTCTATTTTCTAAAATAGAAGAGTGAAGTGTTTGAATAGTTATACCAATTCAAAGCTCTTGTTGAGAAGAAAAGTGGATACTGCATAAAAGTGTTGACCATTGACATAGGTGGAGAGTATATATCCAAATACTTCCTACGTTTCTACAGGGAGCATGGAATACACAAGAAGTTTACCACAAGGTATACACCTCAGAAAAATGGTATAGCAGAAAGAAAGAATAGGTCCATCATGGACATGGTAAGAAGTATGTTGAAGGCAAAGAATTTTCCAAATGGGTATTTGTCAGAAGTTGTAAATTGTGCAGCTTATATTTTAAATAGATGTCCAACCAAAGTTGTTATGAACAGAGTTCCAAAAGAAGCATGGAGTGGAAGAAATCAAGTTGTCACTCATATGATAGTGTTTGGATGTCTAGCATATGCACATCTCCTAGATCAGTTAAGGAAGAAGTTGGACAACAAGGGGGAGAAGTGTATATTTATTGGATACAATGATGAATAAAATGCCTAAAATCTATATAATCCATCAACCAAGAAAGTAATAATCAGCAGACATGTTCAATTCATTGAATAAGAATATTGGAATGGAATTTTAGAGAAAACAGTAAATGTGAAGACATGTATTTCACATGAACACAAAGAGGAATTGATTGCAAAAAACAATTCCTCAATGATGGCTCCTTATCCACCTACACAAGCTTAACAGAGCACACCACAAGCAAGAAATAGATAAATATTGCAAAACCAAGGAAGTGCTTCTCCATGCACACTACAGGGATCAAAAACTCCCTCAAGTTCAAGTGAAACTCCAAGCACATCTTCAAAAAATACAAGAAGACCAAAACTTAGAAATTTAAGTGAAATTTATGAGCAAGAAGAAGTAAATAGTAATGTTGGTCTGAATTCTTTATTTGCTTTATTTTTTCATGTTGATGACCTAATCCATTTTGAAGATGCAGTCAAAGAAAATAAATGGATTGAAGCAGTGGATGAAGAGATAGGAGTAATAGAAAACTTCCAAGCAAGAAGGCAAGAGAATTTTAAGGTATGTAAATGGAATGAAGGAGTATGGTGTTCTATACTCCTCAACTGATAATTTTAAGTTGATTGGTTACAGTAACAGTGATTGGGCTGGAAGTGTAGATGACAGAAACAACACATCAAGGTATGTTTTTCATTTGGGATTGGGAGCCATTTCATGGGCTTCCAATAAGCAGCCAATAGTTTCATTATCAACTATAGAAGTTGAATATGTAGCAACAACAATACATGCCAAGCAGTTTGGATGAGAAAGATGCTGAGATATTTATGTCATGAACAAGAGAAAGGAACCACAATTTTCCGTGATAACAACTCAGTAATTGCCTTGTCAAAGAATTATGTTTTTCAAAAGAAAACAAAGAATATTGATGCCAAATTCCATTTCATAAGAGAATTAGTTAACAATGGTGAAATTGTTTTGCAACATTGTAGGTGAGAGGAACAATTTGTTGATATCCTCATAAAGCCATTGGGACAGAAGAGTTTTGTTTATCTCAGACAGTGTCTGGGAATGGTTCAAGATGGTAGTTGTCATTAAGGGGGATTGTTGGAATTACTCCCAACCACTGCCATGAATAAATAGTGGGAGAAGCCCACAAATTCATTGAATTTTCTATGCAGGGAAGGACAAGCCTTAGTTTTCAAATATGGAGGAGTTCATGAAAAAAACAAAAACAGAGTACCAAGAGCCATACTTTTCGTCCTATCTTACTTAGCCATATTCACCTACCTGTTTGCCCACAACTTCGCGCCCACAACTTTTCTTGTTTACCCTTTAAGCCTTCCACCAAAAATTATTTCCTCACTAATGTGATATTGACGCGACCCACCACTTACCTTACCGCATTGTAAATTATGCTACAAACCTTTACATTTCCTTTTTTTTCTGCACTTCGCACCTCCCACCGTTTAACTCCCCACATACTGCAACCTGCAAGATTTAAGTTCTAACTCTTAGCGCTCCACCAAATTTTATTTCCCCGCCGACGCGATATAAACCTCACTGCACTTCGCAACTCTATCCACTTACCTTTTTAGTGCCCGGAGCCCACAGTTCACAAGTTATAAGTGCTACACGTTATTTTTTTACCATGAAATTTGACTGTTTATATAGGTTCATCACAACCTATATTATGTTCCCTTAGAAGTCAAAAAGCCTAATGTTCCCAAACCAAGCCTTGGAATTGGATAAAAGGTCATTAAAAGCCATAAAAGTCTAACTCACACTCTTCCTAGCCTTTTTCTACGAGTTCATAGATACTTGTTCTACAGCCTCTGGCAGCTCTTGCACGTTCTGCTAATAAAACCTGCAGACCCCTGTAAGGGTCAATATAAAGGAAAAGGTAAATTCTATAAGCTCAGTTGGTCGAATATTCTCCCAACTGGAAGATTCTATTGGCGCAATCATTTCGAGCTTTATCCCTCCACTCATGGAGCTTATGCCTTGGTCTAAGGAGTTAAAATCCTTTCATGAGAGGAATCCATCACCCTCTTCACGAAACTGAATCTACCTCCATTTCCCTATAAATTGAGCTCATGTTTCAGTCTCAAGGTTAGATTGTAGATTGGAGATTGTAAACATATATGTTAGTTGATGAAGAAATTCTCAAGAAAGCATACTCTCTACACTAGTTATTATTGGCATGAGAATGATCACACGCACATTTCCATAACTACATGCTGGTTCAAAGAGAGGAAGGATTGTCAAACTGAAGGAGGAACAATTGTTTAGGACCCCGGAATGAACTTGTATGACATTAAGGCATCAGGTTGTAAAGTTACTCTTTTCATTGGAAAAGATAATACATATGGATATCCTTTTCTCATTGAGTTGTTCTTGTGCTTATTTGAATAATTCAATACTTAGATTCCTTGATCACTAAGTTAGATTAGATGTTCTTAATTATTATATGTTGCAAGTGCTTTCAATTATTTTCTCTGTCTTTGATTGCAATTTCTACTTACTGAAGAAGCCTCTTTGGAGAAACTGGATAAAAGACTGCACCGAACGTCCAATTTCAAGGTAGGAGCATGTCCTCTTTCTTTGCTTATAATAATTCTAAATTACAAATAATCTAGAGAAAATGATTTATAAATGGATGTTTGTTTCTAGCTATCTGTAGGATACTAGGGAGATCGCTCTTGTCTACAAGAGGGATTTATTTTTGTTCAACGGTTTTCATTGATGTCAACCCAAGCAGCACCAGGGGCTAAAACAATATTGCATGGGAATTTTGACCTACCAATTTAATATATTTTGGGTCAATAATTATTTTTATGGTTTATACCTGTCAAGATGTTTCCGTTGATATATGGCACGCCATGTAATTCTTCACAGTTTGAGAGATATTCATGTTTGACGTTTGTACCCCCAGTTAGTGGGCTAAAACCCCATGGGGTTGGGGCATGGGTCATTGAAAAGTCATAATTAATATTTTTTAAGCTCCTCAAATCCCTCCTACGTTATCTTGTTGAAGCCCCTCTCATCTTAAGAATTTATATAAATTGTGATCTTCATTTCCTCCTAAGGTAAGGGATTTCGCCATCTAAAACAGGTCATCGTGGAATTTTTGTTCTAACTTTTTTTCTACGAAGTTTCAAAAGCTGAAATTTTTATGAGGTGAAAAAAAAGTCTTGAGGAAGCTATTGTAAAAATTTTAGATCAAGGTGAGCAATATTTTTGGAGATATGATCTATGGAAGTTAGGGTTTTTGCAGGCTCCTGAAATTCATCTCAAAGAAGTGACCTTGGTAAATTCGTCATACCTCTCTCTCTGAGTATCGGATTGGAATTCCGTAAAAAATTGGTGGATAGTTCACAGTATATACTTTGTGCTATATCAATTTTAAATCCAAATGAAGAAACAATGATACATGGCTTTCCGTACAAGTGCGCTCTACTGAAACAGTCCATAATTAGGGCAATGTGAGATATTGGGTATAATTCTCTCTTGAAGAATAAAAATTCGGTTAGACCTATGGCATTGGAAATATGACTCAGAGAAATAATACAAGACTAAAAATTAGATATTAAGGATCTGAAATAACAGAGATACACTAGATTCAATATCGAGCTCCTAAAAGGAAAGAAAAAGCTAGATCATGTGTTGTCAAGGGTTGCAAAGGACCAGAATTTCTTCGACAACAAAGCAAAGCAAGGTGTAGCAGAGAGTAGCATGACAAGAGTAGAAACTAAGGTTCATAAGAGCAGGAAGAAGTTCATCATATGAAGTCTTCAAGTGGGAAGCATTGAATACAATCATTGTAAAGGTATCATTGTACTTAGTCATTGTAAATACATTATTGTACAAATTGTACTAGTGTCTATCTGCCAAGGGTTGAAGAGGTAGTGTTGGGAGGTCTAGGATCATCATTAGGTGGTTGTGTCAAAGTTGGGGTTATGGTCTAGTATATATTCTTCTTCCACATCATTCTATATCATTGTAAACTAGACCATTTTCCCTGGTTCGGGAGTCCATTCTTCTTTTATTCTTCTATAGGTTGGTAGGGTGGTGCTAGGGTGAGTTGTAGCTCATTTGGTGTTGGGGCATCCATTCAATTTACTACTGAAGAATCTCAGGCATTGGAGCGTCCATCTAGTGGGAGCTGGAGTAGAATGCTTTTCTAGATTCTAGGAAGCTGGAGCTTTATTTTCAATTGGAGTTGAATATTAAAGAATTATTAGAAAAGCATTAGGTGGTTTTTGTCCCGGAGTGGGTTTCCACCTTAAAAACTGTGTGCATTTGTGTTCCTCTTTTTTGCTGCTATCATTGTACAAACACTGATAATAATTGAAGATTAAATAATGCTCTAATTGAAAGGAATACTGATTCACCTCCCCGTCTCAGTATTTCCAGCAATCGGTATCAGAGCTTGGTTCCTTCAATAGCAATTTAACAGCTGGAAGGAGGTCATGGAGCATACTAAGAATGGTGTACCTCTATTCATTGAAAATAAGTATTCACTCTGGAAAGGAAGAATGGAGGTCTATCTCTTGGTGCAAGGTTACAAAGTATGGGGCATTGTTTAAAATGGATTTACATCAACTGCGGATGAACAAGGTAAGAATAATTTGGTAAATGATGCAAAAGTAAAGAATATTATTATCAGTGGAATTATTGAATATTCTTATCATAAGGTTTTGGGTTGTAAAACTACCAAAAATGTATGGGACAAGCTTGACAATATATATGCAGGTGACTCAAATGTTAAAGAAGCAAAGCTTCAAATCTATAGAGTAAAATTTGAGCAACTTAGAATGAAAGAAGATTGCAACATCGCTGCATACTTCCAATACATTGATGAAATAACCAATACTCTAGAAGGATTGGGAGAGCCAGTTGATGAGAAGACTATTATATGGAAGATTCTTAGAATGTTACCAGGGAGATTCAACCCAAAGGTATCGTTCTTAGAATACGGTACAAATATAGAGAAACTCAGCAAGGAAGAATTACATGGAGTTCTCATAGCATATGAAATGAGACTTGATGAAGGAAAGGGTACTTCAAATATAGAAACTGCGTTCATTGCATCTAAGAAAACCAATAAGGACAAAGAACCTGCAAGTGTGAAGAAAAGGGAGATGATGGAGAAGGTCTTTCAGATGAAGAATATGCTTACTTTACGAGAAAACTAAAACCTGGTAAGGGAAAATTCAAAGGTAAACTTCCATTGATATGTTTCGGTTGTGGTGAGGTTGGGAATTTCGTAGAAAAATGTCTGAACAAAAGTGATGGAAACTCAAAAGGAAAGAAAGGCTTTAAGAAATTCATCAAGCAAGGCAAAAAGAAAGGATCCAAACGGAACTTTCTCTCTAAAGAATATAGCTCATCATCCGATGAAGAAAGTGACAGCAAAGAAGAAGCCAATGAGAAAGCATTGTTTATGGCCAAGCACAATAAACAAGAAGTATCAAACAATGAAGAAGAAGGGTTGACCATATAAGAATTTTATGAGGAAGCAATCAAGCTTATAAAAGAGCTCAATGCTAACAAGATCCGTTCCAATACTCTTGAAGAACAAGTTCAAGGTCTCAAAATTGAGGTTGAATAACACAAATGTATTAAAGAGTCACTTCAAAAGAAGTTGGAATAAATCAACCAATAAAGTGTAACATTAGAAGCTGAAGTAGTCTCGCTGCGTAAGGAAGTGAAGAAGGGAAAATTTTTCCAAAACTATGCCAACAACTCAAGGGCATTGGAAGAACTCATCAACAATCAACGATATTACAACGACAAAACTGGCCTCAGTTACAAAGAAGAAGTAGCAGGACCTTCTACAAAAAAATACAATGAACCTATGAGATCTGACATACATGTCAACTTCATTGGAAAGGATTCACAAGAACATCCTTGGAAGACGATTCCTTGACGAAGATTTTCATCCAGGTACCAACATATTTTTCATGGCTATTGTTATTCATATGGAAAATTTTGTCATAAAGTTGTAGAATGTCGCACGTACCCTAGGAGCCAATACAATTCCAAGAGATTCTTCAAATATGAACCTCCCAGGGCTCAACGAAACATCAATAGATTTGAACATTTAAGAAATAATATGGAATGTTACAAATTTTATAACTTTGGACACATAGCCAGAGACTACAGACTTTAAAATCCTCCAGAAGAATATTCAAAGCCACAGAGTGAACGCACATGGAAAAAGAAGAAGATTGATAATTGTGCTCTCACTCTGAAGGCTCAAAAAAATAAAGATGTGTAGTATGTTGACAACGGTTGCTCAACACATATGACTGGAGATAGAAGGAAATTTGTATCTCTGAAAGAGAAGAAGGATGGAACCATATCCTTTGGAAATGATGGATCTTCAAATGTTATAGGATCAAGTACCTTCACTCTTGGAAGTAAAGGTGTTATAGCCAAGAATATTCTATTGGTCGAAAACATGAATCACAATCTGCTCAGTGTTGGAAAAATGTGTGATCAAGGACACACAATCCTATTCAACTCCACAAAATGTGAAATTAGGAAAGGAAGGTATGGTAAAATTGTGGCTACAACAAGTCAAGCTCCAAACGACATATATGTTCTGGATGAAGCAACTAAAGCATGTCTACTAGTTGAAGAAGATGAAAGCTGGTTATGCCACAAACGAATGGGTCACATAAACTTTGACAATATTGTCAGGATAAGAAAAAAGGAGGCAGTACGAGAAATGCTGAAAATCTCAAAACTTTCCAACACGCTATGTGAGGCATGTCGGCATGGCAAGCAGACAAAATTCCAATCTAAAACAAAAGAACACTTTGCATCACATCCATTGGAATTGATACATGCTGATCTATGTGGTCCTGTGAGAACAAAAGGCTTAGAAGAATAATTATATTTCATGTTAATGATAGATGACTATACCACGATGACAGCCGTCAGTTTCCTAAAGAAAAAATCTAAAGCATTTGAGTGCTTTAAGATCTACAAGGAGTTGGTTGAAAATGAAACTGATTTGAAAATAAAGTGTTTAAGATCAGATAATGGTGGAGAATTCAATTCCAAATTATTTCATCAATACTGTGAAGAAAATGGAATAAAAAGGAAATTTTCAACAGCACGAACACTTCAGAAAAATGGAGTTGCTGAAAGAAAGAATAGAATCGTACAGGAAATGGGTAGAACAATGTTGAAGGACTCAAAATTGGATGAAAAATTCTAGGTTCAAGCAATTGATACGACAGTCTTCATTATCAACCAAAGTATTCTTAGAAATAATTACAACAAGACTCCATATGAATTATGGAAAGGAAAACCAGCCAATGTAAAATATTTCAGAATCTTCAGAAGAAAATGTTATATCAAAAGAGAAGATCAAAATTTAGGTAAGTTTGAATCACGTGTTGATGAAGGTATCTTTGTTGGTAATTCACACAAAAGAAAGGCCTATAAATGCTATAATATAAGACAAAAATAGATAGTGGAGAGCATAAATGTTACATTTGACGAAGATGGTGTTCTAGCAAGTAATGATGAGGATCTAGAATCTTTGAAACTTGAGACAGAGTTTGAAAATGACACAGATAAAATTGTAGAACAAGAAGCAACTATCAACGAGGAAGAAGTAAACAGTGATCATCAAGATATACCAGAGCAACAACAAGAAGCTCCTCCAAGGAGAAAAAAAGAGTGGATTCAAAAGAACCATCCATCAAATCAAATCATTGGTGACATAAATGAAGGTCGAGAGCTTCGTTCATCACAACAAGCTCACATTGCTTTTCTAGCAACCTTTGAGCCTAGTAGTTTTGAGGAAGCCAGCCAGAATGAACATTGGATAACAGCTATGAATGAAGAATTGGATCAAATTGAGAAGAATAACACCTGGGAATTAGTTCCACGACCAAAATATAAAAATGTCACTGGGACGAAATGGGTGTTCAGGAACAAAATGAATGAAGATGGGTAGGTTACCATAAACAAAGAAAGATTAGTTTCAAAAGGCTATGCACACGTGGAAGGAATTGATTTCGATGAAACATTTGCACCAGTTTCTAGAATGGAAGCCATCTGAATGTTTCTCGCCTATGCATGTTCAAGAAAAACAAAGGTATACCAAATGGATGTTAAGTCAGCATTTCTGAATGGATAATTAGAAGAAGAAGTTTACATCGAACAACCTGAAGGTTTTCTACTATCACAAAAAGAAGACTATGTCTGCAGGTTAAAGAAGGCTCTATATGGTCTCAAGCAGGCTCCCAAAGCATGGTATGCTCGTCTTGATGGATATATACATCAAAAAGGGTTCAAGAAAGGTACTGTTGATAGCAATATTTATGTACAAATAGATAAAGATAATTTAACAATCATTGAGGTATATGTGGATGATATAATATTTGGTAGCAATGATGATCGACTAAGTAAGAACTTTTCTACAAATATGCAAAGTGAGTTTGAGATGTATTTACTTGGTGAGTTGACATACTTCTTAGGGCTTCAAAGATCTCAGCAAGAGAAAGGAATATTTATATGTCAAGCCAAGTACATCAAGGAAATGCTCAAGAAATTCAAAATGGAAGATTGCAAACCCGTCCTTACTCCGATGGTAACAAGTTGCAAATTGAGCATAGATGACTCATCTAAGGATGTGGATCAGAGGTTGTACATATCTATGATTGGTTGTCTTCTATATGTAACAACCTCTCGACCAGATGTTATGCAAGCAGTTGTAGAAGTAGCAAGATTCCAAGTAGCACCAAAAGAATCACATATTATTTCTGTCAAAATAATTCTTCGATATCTAAAGGGCACAAAAGAATATGGCTTGTGGTATCCAAAGGGTAACAATCTCATTATTCAAGCCTTTACAGATGCACATTGGGCAGGAAGCGTTGATGATTGTAAGAGTACTAGTGGAGCAACATTCTATCTAGGTGGTTGTCTCATATCATGGTTGAGCAAAAATCAAAATTCAATCTCATTATCTATAGCGGAAGCAGAATACATTGCAGCAACATCATGTTGTACTCAAGTCATTTGGATGAAACAAACTTTGCAAGGCCTTCAAGCACAATTCAGTGGGCCTATTCCCATATTCTGTGACAACAATAATGCCATCAGCATCTCCAAGAATCCTATCATGCATTAAAAAACAAAACACATTCCGATCAAATATCATTTTGTTAGAGAACAAGTCACTGAAAAGAATATCAAACTTGAGTATGTTTGTACAAAAGAACCAATTGTTGATATCTTCACTAAACCTTTACCTCGTGAAGAATTTTAATATCTTTGTCAAAATCTTGGGATTGTCCCAAGTTCTCATTAGATTATAGGTCTGGAGGATGGTTGTATGTCAGCGGGAGTGGAAATGTGTACAGGTCCACAGGATGGTTGTGTTTCAGAGGGAGTTACCCATTGCCATTGATGTCAAAGGGGGAGATAATGTTGTAGGAAGAGGTGTCATGATTGCAGGGGGAGTACTTGTGTTGCCATCAATGCCAAAGGGGGAGATTGTTGATCAGCAGTTGTCATTGATGTCAACCCAAGCAGCACCGGGGGCTAAAACAATATTGCATGGGAATTTTGACCTACTAAATTAATATCTTATGGGTCAATACTTATTTTTATGGTTTCTACCTATCGATATGTTTCCATTGATATATGGCAGGCCATGTAATTATTCACGGTTTGAGAGATATTCATGTTTGAAGTTTGTACCCCTAGTTAGTGGGCTAAAACCCCATGGGGTTGGGGCATGGGTCATTGAAAAGTCATAATTAATATTTTTTAAGCTCCTAAAATCCCTCCCACGTTCACTTGTTGAAGCCCCTCTCATCTTAAGCATTTATATAAATTGTGATCTTCATTTCCTCCTGAGGTAAGGGATTTCGCTATCTGAAACAGGACATCGTGGAATTTTTGCTCTAACTTTGTTTCTACAAAGGTTAAAAAGCTGAAATTTTTATGAGGCGAAGCTGAAATCCTAAGGAAACTGCTATAAAAATTTTAGATCAAAATGCGCAATATTGTTGGAGATATGATCTGCGGAAGTCAGGGTTTTTGCAGGCTCCTGAGATTCATCTCAAAGAAGTGACCTTGGTAAATTCGTCATAATTCTCTCTCTGAGTATCAGATTGGAATTCTGTAAAAATTGGCGGATAGTTCATAGTATTTAATTTGTGCTCTATCAATTTTAGATCCAAATGAAGAAACAGTGATAGATTTCATGCCATACAAATGTGCTCTACTGAAATAGTCCATAATTAGGAAATTGTGAAAGATTGGGTATAAATCACCCTTGAAGAATCCAAATTGGGTCTGTCCTATGGCATTGGAAAGAATACTCAGAGGACTACTACAGGACCAAAAATCAGATATTTAGGATCTGAAATAACAGAGATACACCAGATTCAAGATCGAGCTCCTAGAAGGAAAGAAAAAGCTAGATCATGTGTTTTCAAGTGTTGCAAAGGACCAGAATTTCTATGACAGAAAAGCAAAGCAAGGTGCAGCAAAGGGTAGCATGATAAGAGTAGAAACTAAGGTGCATAACAACAACAATAAGTTCATCATATGAAGTCTTCAAGTGGGAAGCACTTCATATCATTGTAAAGGTATCATTGTACTTAGTCATTGTAAATACATTATTGTAAAAATTGTACTAGTGTCTATCTGCCAAGGGTTGAAGAGGCAGTGTTGGGAGGTATATGATCATCATTATGTGGTTATGTCAAATTTGGGGTTATGGTCTAGTATATATTCTTATTCTACATCATTCTATATCATTGTAAAGTGGACCATTTTCCCTAGTACAGGAGTCCAATCTTCTTGTATTCTTCTATAGGGTTGTAGGGTAGTGCTAGGGTGAGTTGTAGCTCATTGGGTGTTGGGGCATCCATTCACTTGGCTACTGAATAGTGTCCATCCAGTGGGACTGGAGAAGAATTCTTTTCTAGATTCTAGGAAGTTGGAGCTTTATTTTCAATTGGAGTTGAATTTTAAAGAATTATTAGAAAAGCATTAGGTGTTTTTTGTCCCGGAGTGGGTTTCCACCTTAAAAACTGTGTGCATTTGTGCTGCTCTTGTTTTCTTCTATCATTTTAAAAACACTAATAATAATTGAATATTAACTAATGCTCTAATTGAAAGGAATACTGATTCACCCCCCCCGCTCAGTATTTCCAACATTTATCTGCATAAGAAATTGGCAACTCTGCTGGGGATTGTGAATATAAATTGTTAATAAAATTCACTAAATTTGAATACAATGGAAATAGTTCTGGAATTTACCAACCAAGGAACCCATCTTAACGAGAATCCTAGTACTTTTCCTTGCTTTGTAAATGTTGGTCCTCCTTATATGGCTACATTCTCATTACCTGGATTTACCATAGGTTTACGGGTATAGTTATTTTCAACATCATTGGCCTTGAAAATTCAAATTGTTCCACCTCAACCAGATGCTTCACCTAAACAAATTTCACCATCTCAACATCACCAACCTCATGTTGACCATTTTCCTTCTTCCCAACATGTCTTCCTCCCTTTCTTCTTCTTCGCTTGGTAAAAGTCTTGACGCTAGTAACCAGGTGGCTAAGAAGAAGAAGAAAGGGAAGAAGAAGAAGAAGCAAGATAAGGAAGAAGTAAACCAACCAACCATGCCTGTAAGTGTTATTAGTGTTGAGGAAACCTCCAACATGCCTCGTAAACCCAAATACCCTTGCAAGCTTTGTAAGGGTGACCACTTCCTTATCAATTGTCCTGGTATTCCTAGGTTCTTGGAAGTATGGTCTCAAAGATCTCATAAACTTATTGTTGATCCATCAACCAGTGATAGTCAAGTTCCTAAGAAAAAGGGTAAATTTAGGTTTCCTTGTAGGTTATTCAAAAGGAGTCATCAAAATCACATTTTCCCTCACATGGATGAAGCCTAAAAATTGTTGTAAAACCTTACTGTTCCACACCAAAAACTTCCAGCTGGTTACCATAAAATTTCTCCCAACCTACCGTCAACTAATGAAGTGATTGATCTAATTCTATGTACATTTAATCCCACTCTTCCATTAAAGAGTGAAACTAATATCACTCAGGTTGATGATCCATTTCTTGATCAAGTGGTCGACAAAATTTCACATTCATTCGATCCCACTCTCCCGGTAGAGAGTGAAATTCATACCGCTCAGGTTCTTCTTGTTACATCAGATTCTTCTACGTCAAGGGACATTACACATGTTTCTACAGAACCCCCTCCAAGTATTGAGCTCTTTTCCTTTGAATGGAATAGACTTACAAAACCTCATATTCCTTCGTCCATCCCTGTTGGGTATGTGTTATATTATTTCCACAAATAAGCACGCGCGGGGGGGTGAGAGGGGGGGCGATAGCCCCCCCTTTGTGCTGGGCGCAATGGGGGGGTCACAGGGGGGGCAATAGCCCCCCCTGTCGGGGTTCGGGTAGTGCCCCGGTGAAAATTTTTGGTCCTTAATTTCCGATGGGTAGTCCACGCCCATGGTTTTGTGCATGGTTTTGCACATGGTTTTGGGGTACGATGGTTTTCAGCCCCTAGTATTTTGTAGATCCAGTCAAGGGAACTATGGTTATGATCTAATCTAGGGTTTATGAATTGGGGTTTATGTATGCTTCGGCATGTATATATATGTGTTGTAACACTAAAAGGAATATAATGAAAAATCAAGCTGGTTGTCCCGATTTGGGATCCAGGGGAAAATCTCTTTGTTTATCTATTTTATGTTTTATGTTCTCGCTATTGTTTATTTTCTATTATAATATTTGTGTGTAGATAATTTATATTCAGGGTCAAAACCTACATTTGGTATCAGAGCCAGGTTTTGGCTTCAAGGGGACGCCTTTGCTGCTAAGGTGTTTTTTCTTGGGCCTGAGGTAGACCCTGTTCAGTGGGACATCTACAGGATCGATTCTTGCAGTGAAAGAAGATGGCAAGCAGCAGAAAGATAGAGATCGAGAAATTTACTGGTCAGAGTTTTGAGCTGTGGAAGCTCAAGATGGAGGATGTCCTGGTGGATAAAGATCAGTGGATCCCGGTAGATCCAGGTACTAAACCAACGACAATGTCAGATGAAGATTGGAAGAAACTGGATCAGAAGGCTAGGAGCACAATACAGTTGTGTGTCTCAGATTCAGTATTGCTGAATGTATCTGGGGAGCTTCGGCGAAGACCTTGTGGGAAAAGCTAAGGAATTTGTACCAATCTAAGTCTCTGGTGAATAAATTTTTCCTGCGGAAAAATCATTATAACCTAAGGATGAAGGATGGAGACTCGGTGACAGAGCATCTAAATGCCTTCAATACTGTGATAAGTTAGCTGTCATCTATTGATATTAAAATCTCAGATGGAGATAAGTGCATCAGTTTGTTGTGTTCTCTACTAGATTCGTGGGACAGTCTAGTTATTGCAATAGGTAGCAATACAACTACCTTGAATTTTGATAACATTGTCTCACCCTTGCTATCGGAGGAAATGAGATGGAGAAATATGGAGGGCCAGAATGGAGATGCCTTATTTGTACGACGAAGGTCCCAAAACAGAAATAAGAATAAGTTTTTGAGTGGGAGATATAAATCTAGAGGGAGATCTAAATCTCCTGGAAAGTTTGTAAACGTATGCTAGAAATGCGAAAAGGAAGGGCACTACAAAAGGGAGTGCAAATCTAAAGCTCTTGATAAAGGAAAGGGATCTGATGATGCTCCTTCTACAGAAGAAAAAACCACCTTGGATGAAGGTGGGGATGTGTATTTGGCTTCTTCTTAAAATACACATGTAGAACATGAGTCATGGTTGATTGACTCAGGTGCATCCTTTCACTTCACTCCCCATAGGGAGTGGTTCTGCGAGTATGAGAAATATGATGGCGGCGATGTATTCCTAGGGGATGATAGGAAAGCCAGAATCATTGGACGTGGAAAGGTCAAGTTGAAGCTGCAAGGTGGAAGGATTAGAACACTTCCTGGTGTTCTGCATATTCCTACATTGGCCATAAATTTTATTTCTGTAAGCAAGATGGATGATGCAGGTGTAAAAACAGTGTTCGAGAAAGATGCCTGCAAGATGGTTCGGGGAGCACTGGTATTAATGCAGGGAGTTTGGACTGGAACTCTTTACAAGCTACAAGGTAGCACTATTATTGATGGGTGTAACAGTTATATGGTTCTTGAAAGTGGAGTGGGAAGCCTAGCTGTCTCTAGAGAAAAGACCATGCTATGGCATCAAAGGCTTGGACATATTGGAGGGAAGGGCCTTCGGATACTGCATAGAAATGGTATGGTAGAAGGTATGTCTAACTGCTCTATGGATTTCAATTTCTGTGAACATTGTGTATATGGGAAGCAGAATCGGGTGAGTTTTCCTTCTGGTTCTAAGAGGGCGAACAAGATATTAGAAATTGTGCACAGTGATGTGTTTGGACCTGTGTCAGTTCCATCACTCGGAAATTCTGTGTACTATGTTTAATTCATAGATGACTTCTCAAGGAATACATGGATATATTTCTTGAGGAAGAAATCTGAAGTCTTTGACATATTTAAAGAATTTAAGGCTCTGGTGGAAAACCAAACAGAGAAGAAGATAAAGGCGCTGAGGACAGATAGTGGTGGGGAGTTCTGCAAGAAGGAATTTGAAGAGTTTTATAAGAAGTGTGGTATAGCACGACAGAAGACTACTCCATACACACCTCAACAAAATGGATTTGCAGAAAGAATGAACAGAACACTGATGGAAAAGGCAAGAAGCATGCTCAATGGTACCAGGTTAGGACAAGAATTCTGGGCAGAGGCAGTGGAGATTGCATGCTATCTGGTTAACAGATCATCTTCATCAGTGTTGGAAGATAAGACTCCACATGAGGTATGGACTGGTAAGAAACCCTCTCTTTCACATCTAAGGGTATTTATATGTGATGCATATGTACATGTTCCAAATTAGAAAAGGACCAAGTTGGATAATAAATCTGAAAGGTTCATCTTCATTGGGTATAAGGATGGTTTAAAAGGTTACAAGCTTTGGAACCCGGAAACAAGGAAGGTTGTGTACAGCCAAGATGTGGTGTTTAGAGAGGTGAAATATGTCGTTAAACATGAATTCATACCAAAGGAACCTGAGAAGATAGAGTTTGAGCTAAAGGAGGATGAATCAGACTCTACAGCAGAAGAAGATTCAGAAGAGGAAGAGCCACAAACTCCAGCTCTGAGAAGATCAGTTCGGGAAAGAAGGCAACCAAAAAGGTATAGTCCATCTGCTTTCTATTCAGGTTTTTCCTTAACTATAACTGATGATGATCCAAGAATTATCAGGGAGGAAGTAGATTCAGAGGATGGAAAACTCTGGAAGGAGGCCATGGTTGACGAAATGGAATCCTTGCACAAAAATGAGGCATGGGATCTAGTGGAGTTTCCGGCTGGAAGGAAGCCCATCGGGAGAAAATGGGTATTTAAGAAGAAGATGAATGTAGAGGGCAAGGTGGAGAAATACAATTCTCGGTTGGTAGCAAAAATTTATTCCCAAGTTCCGAGAATTGATTTTGGTGATATTTTTTCTCCTGCTGCCAAAGTTACTTCTAATATATTACTTTTATTTGTTGCTGCTGCATTTTATTTTGAGATAGAACATATGGATGTGAAGACAACATTTCTTCACGAGGATCTAGAAGAGGATATCTACATGAAGCAACCTAAAGGCTTTATGGTGAAGGGTAAGAAAGAACTGGTATGCAGGTTGAAGAAGTCTTTGTATGGGTTAAAATAGTCACCAAGGATGTGGTATAAAAAATTTGATACTTATATACAGGGACTTGGCTTCACTAGAAGCAAGGAGGATCACTGTGTTTATTTTAAATTAATTGGTGACCATGTTATTTATTTGGTCTTGCATGTGGATGATATGTTTTTGATTGGAAATAACAAATAAATTATCCAAGATTTGAAGACCCAACTGTTCTCCAAATTCTACATGAAGGATCTTGGTACCGCAAACTATATTTTGGGCATGGAAATTAAGAGAGACCGGGCAAAGAGGAAGCTCTGGTTAAACCAGAGGAAGTATGTCGAGACTATATTGTAGAGGTTCAATATGCAGGATAGTAAACCAGTGAATGTTCCTATTCCTGTAGGTGTAAAGCTATCTACTAAACAGTGTCCAAAGACAGAAGAAGAAGGGGAGGATATGTCCCGTGTTCCATATGCAAGTGTAGTGGGTAGCATGATGTATGTAATGGTCTGTACTAGACCAGACATTGCACATGCAGTGGGAGTATTGATCAGGTTTATGTCAAACCCAGGGAAGGAGCATTGGACAGCAGTGAAGCGGGTTTTCAGATATTTACATGGCACTAGTGATTATGGCTTGTGCTACCAGGGAAGACCAGGATTGGAAAGAATGTTGGAAATTTTTGGTTTTGTTGATGCAGACTAGGCTGGAGATCTGGACCAAAGAAGATCTACAAGTGGGTATGTGTTTAGCTTATTTGGAGGCGTAGTCAGTTGGTTGAGTAAAAGACAGTCTGTAGTGGCTCTTTCAGCTACAGAGGTAGAATACATAGCATCCACTCATGGAAGAAAGGAAGTAGTTTGGTTGTAGAGATTGTGTTCAAGTATGGGGTTGGTACAACAAGCTATAAGGATAGACTTTGATAGCCAAAGTGAAATTTTCTTGGCTAAGAACCTTGATTATCATTCAAAGAGAAAGCACATTGATGTTCAATATCACTTTGTTAGAGATATGGTTAAGGCTAAAAGGGTGTTGATGGTAAAGGTGGAAACTTTGAAGAATGTTGTAGATGCATTGATGAAGTTTGTGAGCACTCTGAAGTTCTCTTGGTGTAGAGAAACAATGGGTGTTGAAGAATTGGGCCAATGACTAAGATCTCTTATGACCCCATGTGGAAAGAAAACAACAAGTGGGAGAATGTTGGGTATGTGTTATATTCTTTCCAGGACTAAGTACGTGCGGGGGGGCGATAGCACCCCCTTTGCACTGGGCGCAATGGGGAGGTCACAGAGGGGGAGACAACCCCCCTTGTTGGGGTCTGGGGCAGAGCCCCGGCAAAAAATTTTGGTCCTTAATTTCTGGTGGGTAGTCCACGCCCATGGTTTTGTGCATGGTTTTGCACATGGTTTTGGGGTATGATGGTTTTCGACCCCTGGTATTTTGTAGATCCAGTCAAGGGAACTACGATTATGTTCTATTCTAGGGTTTATGGATTGGGGTTTATGTATGCTTCGGGATGTATATATATGTGTTGTAACACTAAAAGGAATATAATGAAAAATCAATCTGGTCGTCCCGATTTCGGATCTAGGGGAAAATCTCTATATTTATCTGTTTTATGTTTTATGTTCTCGCTATTGTTAATTTTCTGTTATAAGATTCGTGTCAATAATTTATGTTTAGGGTTAAAACCTAGAATCCCTTTCCAAATCATTGTGAAGGCTTGTCGTAAGAATGTGTGTCGCAAAAATATAGATGAAGGTGATTCTGTTAGTATTTTATCCTCAAATGCTTGGCAAGCTTTGTGTTCTCCTCAGCTTGTGCCTGTTACACAAAATCTATCAGCTTTTAATAGAACATTAGTGAACCTTTAGGGATCCTTCCTAATTTTCATATTTCCTTGGAAGGTAAAATTATCTGTATTGATCTTATGGTAGTTTGAAGCCCCTTGGATTTCAATTTTCTCCTTTCACAAGACTATATCTATGAAATCAAAGCTGTCATATCAACACTCTTTCACGTGATGTCTTTTGATCACAATGGAAACATTGTGACTGTTGACCAACTTTCATTTGTTAGTTTTGATTCGGCTACCAATAATCTGACATCCCTAAATTTTCCTTATACAGAAGTGGTATCTATTGTGCTACAGGTTAACTATGTGGAAACCACTCCCATGTTTTTAGTTACTGATGCAAGTGAGCCTCTCACTATTTGCTCAAATTCCTTTGACTTAGATCCGGTAATTGACATGGAAAACGCTATGGGATTATTTGAACGCAATGTTATTATCCCTATTGAGTCCCTTGACATGTGTTCCTTCCAGAGAACTGTTCTTCCATCTGATGAAGACCTCTTGGAAGCCATGATTGAGGTGTGTCCCAGGACGTGTGTCTTCTAGTTCGAAGCCCTGATCAAGATCCTTATGAGGAGGGTTCCTTTCCTATGCCAACCTCGTTAAAAATGAATCAGGTAACGAGGATAGTTTTTTTCCTATGCCAATCTCATTAAAAAATGAAACATGTCACCATGAGGAGAGTTCCTTTTATTATGTCAACCTCATTAAAAAATGAAATAGGCCTAGAGGATAGTTCCTTTTCTTGTGTCAACCTCGTTAAAAAATGAAACAGGTTTCCGTGAGGAGAGTTCCTATTACTGTGTCAACCTCGTTAAAAAATGAAACAGGTTTCCATGAGTATAGTTCTTTTCCTGTACCAACCTCGTTAAAAAATGAAACAGGTCACCATGAGGAGACTTCCTTTTACTGTGTCAACCTCGTTAAACAATGAAACATGTCTTTAAGAATAGTTCCTTTTCTTATGTCAAGCTCGTTAAAAAATGAAACAAGTTTCCATGAGCATAGTTCTTTTCCTCTATCAATCTCATTAAAAATGAAACAAATCCTCTCCTAATTGAGTCGAGTCTTTAATTATATCTCGTAAGTGTCACGTTGATTCTTTCATCTGATATCATAAATGAACCTTCATTCAATCCACCTATGAGTAACAAGTAGTCCACTTAGGTGAATGAAATGAATCTTGGGGGGCATATGCTCTTACAAGTTACGCTTGGGGGGCATTGAAACTTATCTCAAGCATGACGTTTTCCTTTGTTTCAAGCTTGTGTAAAAATGAAACAAACTAATCTCAAGCATGATTTTTCCTTTGTTTCAAGCTTCTGTAGAAATGAAACAAACCCATCTCAAGCATAGTTTTCCTTTTTATCAAGCTTGTGTAAAACTGAAACCACTCTCAAGCACAATTTTCCTATGTTTCAAGCTTGTGTAAAAATGAAACCACTCTCAAGTAGAGTTTTCCTCTGTTTCAAGCTTGTATACAAATGAAACATATCTCGAGTCCATTTCGGTTATTATTTTAAAGAGTCGTTAAACTCATGAAAATCTTGAGATTATTTTGATATGTTTAATTCTTGTAAAACACATGAAAATTTTGATTTCTTTCCATCTTTTCTTGCTCGTAAATTAAATTGAAATTCGGCCATATGAGTACACTTTTTATCACTTTTTTGAACTCGTTAAAACTTACGAAAAAGTGAAACCATGGAGTTCTATTTTAACACCTTTTTAGACTCTTTAAACATGAAAATATCATTGAGTACTTGACTATTCAAACTCATTAAAGTAAATGAACATTCATCCCTTCAGTATAAGTTTACCCCTTTTCTAGACTGAAATGGACTATTTACAAAAAAAGTATACATTGACTAATAATGGTCAATACAGTTCTCTCCTCTAGTATTGTATCCTTTCTCAGGCTTGAGAGACTAAATTTATGAAAAGAACAACCATGACGTTTATTTATGTTTTTCTTCTCACTCCCTAAAGCTGAAAAACGCCGAGTTTCTTCTATATTGGACTCATTAAATTTTAACAATAAAGGACCTGTCAATTACAAACAGGAAAAAACCACTCCTTGTAAGGGTTAAATTTTAATACTAAGATGGACTCATCTAAAGGATGAGCTTACACAAACAAGAAAATGTTATCCTCCTCAAGCTTGTCAAAAATAATGAGGTAGTTTCTAGTAATGGTGGGGGAAAAAGAGAAAAGGAATCTAGTTGTAACCCTTGTTTTAAAAGCAGTATACCATTCTTGAACATGACACTTTTGTCACACTTGTACCTGGGTTGGGAAAATCCTTTGTCTAACAGCTAATCAAACCACATTGAAAGTCTTTAGCCGGTTTCTGGGTATTAGCTTTAGGTCAATTGTTACCAAAGCATCTGTAGTGTCGTTATGTGTTCAAGAGATAGTTCAAATAAACCATTCATTACAAACATTTGTCTCCATTCACGTTGACCATCCCTAAGTCCGTCCTTGCAAATATTTCTTCAAAACATGATCTAATGGTTTCATGTCATGGGATTTCCTGAGATGGGTTACTTTCTATCGACGATAGCTCATCATCTAGAAAGTTGATCTAGAATCCTATCAGTACCTTGGAATCTTCATGCCCTAATAGCAGGTTTCTTACCTTCGATGAGAGGTTTCATCATTTACCTTCGATCAAATAATTCCATGAAGTGTTCAACTGCAACTCATTGATTCACACTTCGTGGATTATACTAAGTACTTTCAGAGCCATTGTCATTATTGGTAGTTTCTCTCACACTTGTTAATAGTTCACATCATTGACTAGTAATCAAGTGGTTTCTACCATGTTCGACTTCGACATAATCAATCGCATGGATAGAATCATACTAGCTCGGGAAGCGGAAGTCAAGACCTCGGATCTAGTTTCCACCATCCAAGCTATGAGCAGTTTTATTATTCATAGTAGAGTAGACTATTTATGACATATGGTTGCACCCATACTGTGTCTACTATTGATGTAATTTTAAAATCATTTCTGTACCAAAACATTTAGTTAGTTTTGATCTGAGTATCGGAATGCCTACCTCAGTGATTATATATATATATATATATATATATATATATATATATATATATATATATATATGCTTGCATTGAATGTTTTTATAGGTTTTTGACCAATGTGTCCGCAATCCAATCCTTGGAATGATAAAGAACTTCACTCTTCAGAACTACCTCAGACTTCGCACTTTAGGGGGCAATCTGTTACACGTTATTTTGTCACCATGAAATTTGACTGTCCATATAGGTTTTTCACTACCTATATTATGCTCCCTTAGAAGTCAAAAAACCTAATGTTCCCAAACCAAGCCTTGGAATTGGAGAAAAGCTCATTAAAACCCTTAAAATTCCAACTCTACACTTTTCCTAGCCCTTTTTTGTGGGTTCACAGATACTTGTTCTATAGACTGCAGTAGCTCCCACACGTTCTGCTAATAAAACCTACAAACCCACATAAAATTCAATATAAAGGAAAAAGTAAATTCTAGAAGCTCAGCTGGTTGAATATTCTCCCAACTGAAAGCTTCTAGAGGCACAATCAATTCAAGCTTTATCCCTCCACTCATGGAGCTTATCCCTTGATCTATGGAGCTCAAATCCCTTCATGAGAGAAATCCATCCCCCTCTTCATGGAACTAAAACTACCTCCATTTCCCTATAAATTGAACTCATGTTTTAGTCTCAAGGGTAGATTTTAGATTGGAGATTGTAGACATACATGTTAGTTTTTGAAGAAATTCTCAAGAAAGCATACTCTCTACACTAGTTGTTATTGGCATGAGAATTATCACACACGCATTTCAATAACTACATGCTGGTTCAAAGAGAGGAAGGCTTGTCAAACTGAAGTAGGAACGATTGGTCAGGACCCCGGGAGGAACTTGTACGACATCAAGGCATCAGGTTTTAAAGTTACTCTTTTCATTCAAAGATAATACATATGGATCTCCTTTTCTCATTGAGTTGTTCTTGTGCTTATTTGAATAATTCAATACTTAGATTCCTTGATCATTAAGTTAGATTAGCTGTTCTTAATTATTATATGTTTTAGGTGCTTTTAATTCTGTTGTGTGTCTTTGATTTCAATTTATACTTACCTCTTTGGAGAAACTGGATAAAAGAGTGCACCGAACGTCGGATTTCAAGGTAGGGGCATGTCCACTTTCTTTGTTTATAATAATTCTGAATTAAAAATAATCTAGAGAAAATGATTTAAAAATGGATGTTTGCTTCTAGATATCCATAGGATACTAGGGAGATCGCTCTTGTCCACAAGAGGAATTTATCCGCATAACAATAATTTTTAAATTTAAAGTCACCTGCAAGTTGTTTTTTTTTGTTCGTGATGCGATTGCAAGGGGGGATGTGTCAAGCTCAAGAGGGTAGCACAAATCACACATCGCAAAGCTTAGGAGTTAACAGATAAGCACCCGCATGTTAAGATGTTTACATTGTGATGCGATGTGCCACATCACATAACATATCATAAGAATTAAGGTTTTCCTGTGTTCATGCCAATTAAGTGTTATATTCGTGGATTTACGATGGAGGCACCAGATGAGATGTTTTTTCAGAGTCGGGGGAAATAATATTTCAGGTCCGTTGCTTTTGTGTTCTGTACGCGTTTTCATGTATAAGCGTCCGAACAGACCCAAGGGACGATTTGGTTTTTGAAGGTCTGATTATGCATTGAATTACTTTGAATGTTTAGGCTCCAACCAATTTTGTAAACACCTATGTAATTTCATTATGTTTAAAAATAAGGAATGAATCAAATTTTAGAGAAGAGTTGAATAAATTTGAAAGAGTTCCTCTCTTGTGTAAAACTCTATCTGTCTATGTGTTTGACTGATATTTCCACAATATTTTTCATTCTCTGTGTTGTAGGGGAACACATCCCTCTGTGTTTATGTTTATTCAAAATTTCCAGCAGTACTTACATGTGGGGTAAGTGCAACAAGTGGAATTGGATGATGGTATGCTATTGATTCAAGGGATAGGGAACATTTTAAAGGTCGATATGAAACATAGGAAGTTACAACTACAGTTGTTGGAAAATCACACTCAAATGTAGGTATGTACTTGAATCTGACAATTACTACAGGGCCACGTCTGACACATTTCAACACTCCTGCTATTGTTGCACCCTTGGAAGATCCTGTAGAAGACATGGATCCAATATTAGGGAAACCTACAGGAAGTGAAGTTGGAGATCATGTAGCATCATATGAGTCACGAGGTCCTCATGCTCACAAATGCAGTATGGATGAAGGAGGAAGAACAATGGACAGTCAAAAGTCACGGTCTAGCATGTTGATAGTGTGGAAGTAACTGTGGTTGATTGCGATGCCAATGAAGTCAATGATTGAAGTCAGTATTCTAGTGGAACATCAAAGTGCACATAGAAAATAGAGAGCTTGGCTTTAGCTCGAGAATCCTATGGAAGAGATGTTTCATACAAAGGTCTCAGCCACTAAGCAACACTTGAAATAGACATTGAAGTAGATGGTCTCAATCCTTCTAAAAAAATTCCCATGGAAGAATTCAGAAATCAACAACCAATTGGTGATCATTATACAAGATATTTGGATCATGTCTCTTTTGTTATTGCAATGGATACGTTTTATCATAGTATAGAAGATAATTCTATGGAAAGTGTAGAGAATTTCCTAGTAGATTATTATGATGATGTACACGGGCCTTCTCCCAGTATTGATAAGAATGCTGAGGTAAATGAGATGTCAGAATTGAATTTCAGCATTCAAGCACAACAGAGTACATGTCTACAGCCTGATGCTGGACGTACTATGGAAGAAAAAAATCTTGACCACTAATGATGAGGGTAATGGGACATTAAATGTTGAAATGATACTTTTTAAGCACGAGGTGGGTTTAGTTTAGGAATAAGTGGTGGAAGTATTGGGATGGGTGCCATCCATGAAGCTGAAATAAATGGGGTTGAGGTTGTTTTCCATAGAACTAACAACATTGTAGGTGAAGTTGAATTGGTGGCTTAAGTAATAGAAAATTAGGGACAAATAGGTGGTTGTGTTCTTGATCGTGGATTAACAGATGAAGTTATTCCTAATGGAACAGAAAGGGAAGATGTTCATGGGGATAGTCATCATATCACGAAGTATCATTTAATGGGAAGGTGTTTTCTGGTTCTAAAATTGGGGGATCAATAGAAGGGGAGTCATGGGAAAGTGACCAAAAAATCAGTCACATAGTTCAACATGATGAGGGAAACCAACCAGCAATTACACACAATGTTCTAATATCCGGTTCTGATTATGAGGTGTCTAAAGAAGAGGTGACACATCGAATGAAGTTCTTTGTTGATGAAGGTTATATGATTCCTGGATATCCTTCTGGAGTTGTCAATGGAGCTAGTAATATATATATATATATATATATATATATATATTGTTTGAAATATATCTGATGTTCATTTTAGTAGTAACATGATTAACACCTTATATTGAGTGTGTTTTTCTCATATTTTAATATTTGGGAATTGAGTGGTTCTAGGTGGGCCTAAGACGTGAGCTCTCAATAGTAGATAATTGAAATGGTCTACACACGGGCCTTTTTTTATTTTCACAATGGTCAATTTTATTATAGAAAGTAGATGGGATACTTTAGAGGTTCATTGTGGCTCTTCTACTTATCCCATGTGCTTCCTTGAATTATGTAATATTTTCTTTAGTATTAGGAGATCAGAGCTAATGTGTCAACTTAGAATTCACCATCTCTGTAAAAGATAATTTTTATTTTGAAAAAAACTATTTATGCCTTGACTTTCCTTTGATATCGTCTAGGACTGAAATATAGGTTTGAAAATGAAAAAACTCCATGGAATAAATAAGTATACACCTTCAAGAATAGTAATAAGTGACTCCAAAATTTTTCCCTACAAGGATATGTTCAAAAATTAGTAAGATGACTAAGTAATGTGCCACCTTCCTTTGCAAGTGTGAAAGGGAACCCACTGAAGTAGGGTGCCCAAGCTATTAACCTTAATTTGGATACATTAGATTCATTTAACCATTGAAAATTTAACTCAACCTCAAGATGTGCATACAAAGGTTAATGCTAAAATATGACCATAATTCCCTTCCAGGGACCAATTAGTCACCAAAAAATTAAATCACTATGAGCAGGTGTGCCAAAGAGGGGTGCACTTTAATAAATTTTTGTACTGTGATACAATGTAAATAAAAGATGTTCTTCCTAGAAAAACTATCATGATAACAACAAAACATAAAACCCAGCTTAAGATGCACCACTACCAAGGGATTATTACATAAAAATTAGATTGCAATTTTTGAAAGTTAACCTTTGATCCTGAAGCTTCACAACATATGTCAAGAGAAATCTTCTAGCTATTTGCTTATGCTCGGAATTGTATCATCAGGAAATGATTTGTGGTTTACCTTTAATTTTTTGGCTACTGTATGCCTTTCCTTGCAGGATTCTTGCTTCTTGGATCCATATCAATATGTTAGAAAGGTCTTGTGCTGATCAAATGAAAAAAAATTGCTACAAGCTGACAATCGTGTTTGACTTCTCTTTAAGTGGGATACAAATAGGTTAGAGAGCTACTATCCAGGACTGAAATCTTGGTTGAGTACCAAATGATCTTAAACAATTGAGATTATGCTAATATATTTTTTTCAACCGAAGGATTGAAATTAGGTAGTGTCAGCTTAACTTGTGACAAGCCTTTTCCATGTCAAGTTCTCAGAACATGGAGGCCAGTTTCTAGATTTTGATGGTATGAAGTGCATCTCTAGTGATTGTGGTTTTTTTCCATTATATTCCTTCCAGTGAAAACTTTTTTGATGAAACAATACCATAATAGACATAAAATAAGAGAGTTTGAATGATAAGTACTAAGTTATGAACAAGTATTCTTTGTAGCTGACATTGCAAACTGAAATTGTACCTTGATTTCATGTTTCATATGAGGCCCTTCCTCTATGTTCTATGGTCACAAAAGTGCCATTTATTGAAGGATTTGTATTCACCCATTTTTAATTTCAGACATTGTGGTGTGGGAAAAAGTATCTAGATGCTCTGATAGCATGTTAAATAATTCATTGGTCAGGTTATCCATGCTACAAAACTTGTTGTGTGGGAACTGGATGACTTGACCACTTCTAGTGATGGTTCTATTTTTGAGATCTATTATGACATCCCACTATCAAATAGGAAAACTTATTACCCTCTATGAACATATAATCTATATTAATAATTGTGTACATGGATTTTGTTAAAATATTGATAGAGACACCTTTGTTACTAAGTATGCCAATTTTTAGGGTAAAATTTCAACCTTAAAATCTTTTGAAGAGGCTAAATTCACTAGAAATCTGTCAACTTTTTAGATTGAATTTGGAAGAAATTTAAATTCACTACATATAGTATATACACTTCAAGGACCTCTACTGCATGAAATCATTCATTTATTGATTTCTGACCTTTTTGGATGGGAGATAAGTGCTAGGGAATTAAAGAGTGATCTGTGAAATAGATAGTACACATACTATGAAATACTAAGCTGCACAAAACATTGGAATGCGCAAAAGCTTCTGAAATGGGAATTCTTGAAAACATGACCTCCCAAACGGGTATGTGGGAGAAACATGTTATATAAAAAATACAAAATACACACACACACACACACACGGATATATATATATATATATAATATATATATATATATATATATATATATATATATATATATATATATATATATATATATATATATATATATTTCAAGTAACATATTATATTTTAATAAAATATGAAAGACAATAAGAATGATATTCATAAATGGCATTTTAGGAGTCCCATGTCTATATTAATTCTTGTAGAATGATTACATTATGGAAAATCCCATGGCTTGGTGTTCTTGACTAATTCCAATCCCAAACCCTCATAATGTTACAAGAGAAACTCTAGTGGAAAGGCTACAATCATGCTAATCCTGAAATCCTGATATTTTCCTTTATCTTACATTTTCTATCCTTTCACTTTAACAAAAATTTAATATTACCATTAATTACCAAGGTGATGAAATCTACAAAGCTCAATCCCTTATTGTTGTTTTTTCATGGATATGGTGATATTTTCCTATAAGTTCCATGCCCCTCTTGCACACTGAGGTGGGCTCAGGAACTAACAAAAAAGTTCTGAAATTCCTTAGTAACATCGTTGGTCAAACTCTATGTTTGTTCATATTGCATGGAATTTCCATATTCGGAAATTCTTGAAATATGGGTATTATGCATGTATGTTGCATGCTACTGTATAGCGACAAGGAAATGTGGAATGCTGAGATGTTTTCACTATTATGCTAAGAGTTGAGCTTCTGAGCTTGAACAAAGACTACTATCCTTCTCATGCTGAGCCTCTATTATTGATGTACTAAATTATCAATTACAAATTGTGATCACTCTTTTAGGTATGATATTAGCTTCCATTGGAGCCCAAGCAAGTTGGTTTTCCAACAACCTCATGTAGATGTACTTGTAAGTTTTATGCATAAGAAATGGAGAAAAAAATATTTAAAGGATGTTCATACTAGCCATCAGTATACCAACATATGATGTTTATGAATGCGAAGTAACACCATTATCATGTTGGCAACAAAAAATGACAAATAAAGCAAGCCAAAGTACCCTTAAAGCAACAACACAAATACAATATTTGCATAGTTAATCTGCAACAAAATATTGTCAATCCTCATGTTTAGAATCATTTATTAGAGATTTATGATCATATCTTATTTTAATTGGAATGGTATACTGAGTTCTATGTATAAAGGGACTATCATAATTTATTTTTGAAATTAAATATGGTCCTAGATATATCAAAGTTATGTTATTTCTGAAGAAGTCCATATATAGCTATATATTTTATTTGGATAGGGAAAATATTTTTTGAAAGAGGAGGTATAGGATGTTTATGGAAAAATCTTTGAATTTGATCAATTATTTGTTACAGGTTGAGATTTGGAGTGAGGATTTTGCTAGGTGTCTATTTGTGGGTATCACTAGACATCAAGCTTCCAGTTAGACATTGCATCTCTCCCTTACTGCTCATCCTACATTCCATCCCCCCCTTCACACTGGCTACTTGGAAGCATACCTCAAATAAGTCTTCTAGTTTTTAAAGCATCATGCTTCCATTGAGTTGCTTACTTCTAGTGAGTTTTCTCTAAAGCTGCCTACTCCTAGAAAACTCAGGTTTCTTCACCAGTCATGGGTAGGCAGATTGTAGATTATAATAACTAAAAGAAATCATGTGATACAATATGCACTCACAGCGGTTTGTAGAATCTCCAATCTTAGTTGTTAAAATTGATTTGTTGTCTTGCACGAAGAAAATGAATGGGTGTAAGGAAATATTTAGTTTATACAAGCAATGGTTGGCTCTTGAAAATTATGAGCACACTTCCACATACTTTCAGTTAATAAGGTGAACAACAATCTCTTCTCCCAGAGAAGATTACCTTTACTGTTGACACCAGTGAAAAGAATATTACATGATGGCTTAGATATTACTAACATAATAAAAACTGGTTCATTCTTAGGTAAAGCTCAATGAATTAATCTACATCACAGCAAATTATTACACATTAAAATAGATAGTGGATATGGTAATTAGCTAGAACTATTATTTGTCCTTTTTACTGGATTAACGTCACTCATGTAGCCATTTTCGTCCCTTGTTTTTCTTTGGATTTATCATGCATAGTTGTCTTTCTTATTGAATGTGTAAATAGTCCAGAGATGGCTTAAAAATTATTGACATAAGAAAAATAACTTCATTCTTGGCTACAAGTCAATGAATTTGTCTACATCACAGCAAACACATACACATCAAAACATATAGTGGATATAGTAATTAGCTAGAACTGATATTTGTCTCTTTTATTGTATTAACATCACTCTTGTAGCCATTTTATGCCCTTGTCCTTCTTTGGATATCTCATGCACAATTGTATTTCTTATTGAGTGTGTACATAGTCCAGAGTCTAGGCCATCTATTTTTTGTTATGATTTCATTAGGGTATTTATTACATATTCCTAATCTCTAGTGTAACTATAGTTGGGAAAATGGTATACTACTACCTTAGTCTTCTCACTGTGAGTCACATATTTGATATTTACAGAAGTGGCCTCTTTTATTTCTACTTATGCAATTTATCTCTTCTACAGGGTTACTGGTCTCAAGATAGAATTTTTGGGGGAGACATCTGTTGCTTCCATCATTTCTTATTCAAATAATGGATTTGTGTATGTAGGTTTGAGCTATGGATATTAATAGGTAATTTGTGCCTATATATTCTAAGATTGAGTTTGATGTAGATGAAATACATTTGTTCATTTCCAAATTTTCCAAAAGTTTACTGAAGCTAAATAAACATCAAAAAATTTAAGTTTCATAATGTTGTATGGGTTTCCCAACTAGTGATACAATATGAAAAAAGGAAATTTCCCACACACTGTTATATAATATTGTCTTTTTCATTTATAAAATAATAATATACATGCACTATTTAACACTTATTTTATTTAAATTCATAAATGTCATATTCTTTTTGCTTTAGAAAATGTCTATTGTAAATCGAAAATATTTATTGTTTATGTTGGCATACCTGGTTGAACAGATGATATGTAACACATAAAATTAGAAACCTTCTTATCAAAAATCCTCAACGACTAAATTTTTCTTGAAGTGCAGTGTGCCCAAGGAAAAAGTGTATGCACTTCCTTAAGAAGGTAGATTGAGTAGATCAAGATTTATATCCAAGTCTAGTTGTAACTTATTAAGTTTCTCTAGTCTTGTTGAACCCATAGTAATTATCTAGATACCCACATCAAATATGTGCTAACCTTGTGGAACCCACAATAAATGTTTGAGAAATCTGCAACGCGAACTTCCATAATCATTGTAGTACTTTTTTCTTTTGTAATCATTGTAATCATTGTAGCCCCACTGAATTAAGGAGAAATTTAACAAGAGTTGAATGTATTCATTTATGGAAGTGGAACTTAATCACCATTAACTTCTCATTTACTTTGGCAAGTTGCCCCAATTGGGGTAAGGGGTGCCTCAATAAAATTAAACTTATATCTTTTTTCAAGTGGAATTTATTCAGTGTAGATTGGAAATGGAGCTGACATGATTTTCTATGATCAAGGTGACTTACAATTATGAAGGCTTCGAAGACTATTTCTCTCTAGCTTGTATTGCAAACTGTTCTCTCATGTAGTTCTCACAAAGCACATTTTTCTATGTTTAATATGTTATCATTATACCTCTGTTTAAGTTTTGACAGAGCTTTAAAATACTTTAATGATTTAATGTTATTGAGGTCTTATCTCATTTCTATTATATACATCTAGATGCCTTTATTTCCCAATAATAGATCAATTTTCCAAAGGATGGTGTCAATTTTGATATCTTTTACTGCCTAGGCTTTCCACATGGTTGCCAGTCATTGAGGGGTTGTCATAGTAACTTCTCTATTTTTTATTTACTGATTGTAGGTTATTGAATGCTTGTTTCATTTTAACTTGTTTGGAAGAAAATGTTTGTCCTTTTTCTCTACTCTATAGAAGTAATGTTTTCCTGAAATCCTTGCATTGGGGACTTTTTGTGTAGTGCTTCTTCAATTTCACTCAAAAAAATAACACTAACAAACTCCACCATGCTGATAATGGTCATCTAGAAATGGAGGGAACATAAGGAATGAAGTACATCTCATTTTATTGTATCTCATAAAGACAAAGGCATGGTAGTGATGCAAATGCAATGACATCTTGGGCAACAAATGTCTTGTGCTACTTTAGTTTTCAGACTCTGATTGTCTTGCATCTATATGTATGATTATAATCCCCAAGAATTCTCATTCTTGCACCCAGTTAAATCGAACATCACAGATGGAAGAAATATTGTTGACACCTTCTAACATTTAATGGGTTTCATAGATGCAAATATTGTTTTAAGCACCTTTTGTTAGTGAATTAAAAATGGAGGTGGGAAACCAAAGTCAAACTTAATATTCCTAACAAATAATATGGTAAGCCTTGAAAGTAGTGGAAATATCAGTCAAGGTGTTCTTCCCTAGCCTGCAATTCTGGTTTATTGTATGGAAATTAGGATATGGATGTCATATTAGGATCTGTGGTTGTCAAAAGTAATTCAATACATAGCTTTTCTAAGTTATTTTTTTACTATGACGAACTGAACTTGTTGGGACAAGAAAAATATATTTTCATGTTCTGTCATCTTATTTTGTTCTTTTGTTCTTTTCTAGTGAAATTGTATAGTAAATATTTATCACCGTATTCCATTGGAAAGTTCTTAGATCTTTGAGAGATTATGTTTTGATTAATAATTTCTTCTAAATTGAGCTTTTTCCATGTTACATTTTTTCTATACTATTGAATATATGGGAGTACAAAGCATGGAAATGTTGGAACAACTATGAAACCTTCCTTTCCTGACTTGTGTTTGCTTCATATAACTCTAGGTATTTCATATTGCCACATTGGAGGTGTTCGTTTCCCATTTCAAATGAAAAACTGAAGCGACACAACACCTTATGATGTCACATAATTATTTAAAGGGTGCTAGCTCAATGGAAGAGCACCTGCTTTACAAGTTAGAGGTCGGTGGTTCGATTCCATTGCGCCCTAATATTCATATGGAATGACGATGATCACCTTTTGGTGACAGAGTCTTTTTACCATCACTAATGAGCTTATGGTGATAGTTTTTGACCCTCACTAAAATATGAAATAGTGACAGCCATTGAATGCCACCATATATATGCATCAATAGTGACAAACATGAAATGTCCATCATCATAAATCATAATTTTAATATGAAATGGTGATGATCAACGAATGTTTCCATATATATGCATCAATAGTGACAACCAATAAAGGTCCATCACGATAAATAATTGTTATTCAAATGAAATGGTGATGGTCACTATCCATCATTATAATCATTATTCGTGACGGACCTTGAATGTCACCACAACACATATTTTTTGCAACATCACCTTTAGTGACGTTCAATTTTTTGGTGATGGATGCTAAGGTTCATCACCATTGATCATATGAAATGGTGATAGTCAATATCCATCATTATAAATCATTATTGGTGACAGACCTTGAATGTCACCACAAGACCTATACTTTTGGTGACGCCACCCTTGGTGATGTTCAATTTTTGGTGACAGAGGCTGTCTTAACCATCACCAATGTGCTTATGGTGACATTTTTCATCACCAGTGTCCTTTTTTATTGTAGTGAGAACTATCCAAAACCCCTGTCTAGCCTATTTCTGCTCCCAAAAATGCCAAAAATTAAAAAATTTATGATATCCACAAGTTTTCCAACAATTTGTCATAAAATTTCGACTAAAATGCAAACTATCCTACAATTTCACCCCAAAAAGAGCCAACTGAGTGAATTTTTCTCTAACCACCGACGAAAATGTTGGGATAGTTAATTTTTTGAATGTTTCCTATGGAAAATATATATTATTATAAATCGAGAGGGTCGGGCTAATCCCTGACCCCCGGCCTTGCCCTTGTTTCCCATGGGCGTAGTGACGAGGGCTTGGCTAGCCCTGACCCACCCCCCAAATGCCACATACATAACCTTTAAATAAAAGTTTTAAACTATCATTGTTAACTCGTAATGCGTGGCATGTTACAAATTAACAAGTAATCTGTTGAAGTGCTTTCCACAAATATCAAAATTTTGGTCGGACATCAGGGCGCCACGTGGCAACCTCCGGTTGGCCCACGTGGTGTTTCCTAGTTGTTTCGACCAACAACTAATGAAAACGCACCAGTTCAAAACCAATCTGAATGTGACAAGTGGCGCACTACCATAGGAAGAAAAATTCAATTCAACCATGCACAGTTAGGGTCTAGTCAACAACACAGACTGCTAACTGGAAATCCCTATACATCCAAAAAAAAAAAATTTCGTTGTTTCCAAAAACAGACATAACATGATTGTAGGAGCATAAAAAAGTCAAGTTTTTACAAACTAAGTTGTGTCAAATTTAGAATGCCGAGATCTATGAAAGTGCACACGTTTCATTCCATTCTGACAAATTTGAATTTGAGCATAAAATTGATCCACTATATCAGAGAAAAAAACAAAAAACAAAAACAAAATATTGATTAAAATAGAAAAGGGGTGTTATATCACAAGGGAGACAAAAACATACAAATAAAATATTAATTTAAATAGAAAAGGGGTTGGTTGAGATGAAATTGTTATTTGATCTAAAAATAATGTCTTAAAAGATCCCTATGTGTAGTAGTGTATGATAGAGTATTGTATGAGAGCCAACATAATATGTTCATTCTTCACTAAAAATCATGGGGGGTATATTTATTGGTCACTACTATAGGCCAAACATAATTGTTTGTGTTTTGGAGGAATATCGGTTTATGCCATCCATGGCTATTTTGAGTTGTATACTTTGTACTTCATCCTTGAATTTTTCAGGCCCTGTATCCTCTATATGCTTCATGGCTATTGAATCTATTCATATTCACATAACTCCTTACCCACTTCTATGTAAGGCATACCATAGCTAGAACATAGCCTCATTATCTTCCTTATGTTTTAAATATGATTCTGTCATATTATGAAAATGAAAAAATTACCAAAAGTCATTAGACATTAGAGAGTTATAAGAAATTTCAAGAGGCATGAGGGTACATGAAAGGTCATGGTAGGTGTAAGGTCACCTCATTTCTATAAATATGCCCTCATGCCTCATTTTTTATGGGATTTAGCACTTAAGCCTCATACTAGATTGTAGAATGAGCCTCTACACTCAACAAGTATTATATAACTAGATAGGGAGACTATGGTAAATTCATTATGTTTATATTCAAACGATAATATAATAGTTTTGTCTTACTTGGTTATTCTAAGTAATGTTAGTTTGTGAGGTAAAAACCCTCTCACGAAACCATACGATACATGTAACTAGACATTCTAGAAAAATAATTACTTTAAAGAATTATCAGTACAACATTGAGCATGTATCATAAGCTAGAAAAGGCTAACATTAGTGAGACCTTTCAGAAAGAAAAATAATAATAATTGTAAAGTGAAAATGAATTAATGATATATATTTTAACTAATGTCACTCCATAACAATCATGAAATTTCAAGACCAAATATGTAGGAATAAAATGAGAACACTCATGAACTTGGTTGTAATATGCATATATACATGATAGTATATATAAGTTCTTAGGAATTTAAATCATGCTAACAAGAAAATATATTTTATTTTTTATACAATTCTCTCCAAAGCGAGTGGCATATACAAACTCTAGAGATTAATTGATAAAAAAATTCAAAAATTATAGTGACAAATGACACATTTTAGAGTCATGTGAACTAGCCTCATGCATAGGAATGAGCTTGCCTAAACTTTATACACTAATACTTGAAGGGGTCAACCATAACCGTTATTGGTTGGTACCTTCCTCCATACCTCTACAAGGAAGTAAGAATCAAGTGAGATTCTAAACTGTAGAAGGGAATATAATTGTTCTATATCAAACAAATAGGTCAAAGGATGAAGTTCAAACCTATTAGGTAAATAGGTTACTATTAGTATGTTGGTTTATTCATTTTATCCACCAAATTAAATATGAAACCAAGGAAGCTAGATTATCAAAACTTACCATAAGATTATTATAACAATAATTTTGTGTTGAAGACCAGTAAATATACAAGTTTGTTAAACAAAACTATTTAAGGAAAAGGAATAACAAGATTCCAAATTCTTATAATTTAAAAAAAAAAATGAAACTATGTTTTGAGGGGTAAGAAAAACCCTTCCCTTTTAAACAAATGCTTATAATCGATCATTCAAATTTACCTACCCAATAGAAAAGATGTACAAAAAGAAGAGATGAAAAATTTGATGCCCCCTTAATAGGAAAAACACATTTATATTAAGAGTACTATGTTTTGTGGTCTTGAGATGAAATTCAATTAAAAAGTGTTAATCATGCATTAAACAAACATTGAAATTAAGTAGGGTTTTTTTATGGGGTAAATTTCGTGGTTTTGAGATATATTACACTCTATGCATTGAATCCATCCTCTTGAGTCTTATTTTGCAAGAAAATTTAAGATTTACCAACAATTTCCTTATTCAATATGCCATCTATCTTGCTCAAGAAGATCGCCATGCCATTGAAACAAAAAAAAAAACAACAACAAATCAATGATTTGAAAAATTCACCTCTCAAAATATCAATAGATAAACTACATCTATATTGAAATCTTGCTTATACACTTTGGTTTCTCCCTAACTTTCATATCCTTGATAACGGTGTGTATCAAATCCTCTTCCTTATGAAGAGTGGCTTTTATTAGGGTTTATTTCTATCCCATATCCACTCCCTACTTATTACAAAAGGAATGAGTAAATTAGTATCAAACGCTACTAGAAATGAGGATTTGACTATTGTTCTTCGAGCAAAAACTATCATTTTAACTCGTATACTATTTGTGGAAGGCATTCTCATTTTTATTGAGGGATCTATACTAAATGCAATTTTTCTTTCCTCGCTACTAGATACTTTCTATGTCACAATACGCATGATCATAAATCAACAAAAAATGGCTCTCTATACATACATATGATATTATATCTATTTATAGATACACACATTGACTCACTTTTTTTATTAGTATCCTTTGAAATGTGACATGTAATATATATATATATACACTCAAATAAATTTTTTTATTAATATTTTCTAAAATCTTACATGTCAACCACATATTAAACATAGATGGAATTACAAATATCTCTCATATATTCAATTAACATGTTAAAATCTCTTATTCATCATGAATATTGAAATAATTGATTTATAACTCATCAATTTTTATTATTATTAATATTTTTTAACGGTGGAATAAAGTATACATATCCATAGTAAATATAATAAAAATTTTAATTAACATTATTGAGATTGAAATATTTTACTTTGTGTGACATTAGAATAAATTTTTTGTTATTAATATATAATTGGTTTTAAAGTTAAATTTCAAGTGAAAATATAATTAATTACACATGCAATGCCAATAATATTATTTTTTCATGGGCTTTTTGAACCCTAATATATATGAAGCTATGAAAGACATAGATATATCTCTATATACAATTATTATATTTCATTAAACTAGCTAATTAACTATCGTTTCTAGAAAAATAATTACTCTGAAGAATTATGAATACAACATTGAGCATGTATCATAAGCGAGAAATGGCTAACATTAGTGAGACCTTTCAGAAAGAAAAATAATAATAATTGTAAGGTGAAAATGAATTAATGATATATAGTTTAACTGAAGTCACTCCATAACAATCATGAAATTTCAATCCAAATATGTAGGAATAGCATGAAAACACTCATGAACTTGGTTGTAATATACATATATACATAATAGTATTATATACATTTTTAGGAATTTAAATCATGTTAAGAAGAAAATATATCGTATTTTTTATACAATTCTCTCCAATGCTAGTGACATATAAAAACTCTAGATATTAATTGATAAAAACTTTCAAAAATTATAAGGAAAAATGACACAATTTAGAGTCATGCAAACTAGCCTCATGCATAGGAATGAGCATGCCTAAAACTTATACACTAATATTTGAAGGGGTCAGCCATAACCGTTATTGGTTGTTACCTTCCTCCATACCTCTACAAGGAAGTAAGAATCAAGTGATATTCTGAACTATATAAGGGACTATAATTATTCTATATCAAGCAACTAGGTCAAAGGATGAAGTTCAAACCTATTCAGTTTAGCCACCAAATTAAATCTGAAACCAAGGAAACTAGATTATAAGAACTTACCATAAGATTCTTATAACAATCATTTTTTGTTGAAGACCAATAAATATATAAGTTTGATAAAAACAATTATGAAACTTTTTGGTTATAAACTTTTTAAGTAAAAGGAACAAGAAGATTCCAAATTCATATAATTTAAAAAAAATGTGAAACTATGTTTTAAAGGGTAAGGAAACCTCGTCCCTTTTAAACAAATACCTATAATCCATCATTCAAATTTACCTACCCAAGAGAAAAATTGTACAATAAGAAGAAATGAAAATTTTGATGTTCCCTTAATAGGAAAAACACATTTATATGAAGAGTACTATGTTTTGTGGCCTTGAGGTGAAATTAAATTAAAAAGTGTTAATCATGCATTATAAGAACATTGAAATTAAGTAGGTTTTTTTTTTTTTTTGGTAACTTTCATGGTTTTGAGTTAAATTACACTCTATGCGTTGAAACCATCCTCTTGAGGCATATTTTCCAAGAAAAAATATGATTCCCAACAATTTACTTATTCAAGGTGCCATCTGTCTTGCTCAAGAAGGTCTCAACACCACTTAAACAAACAAAAAAAATCAAATCAATGATTTTCAAAACTCACCTCTCAAAATATCAACAAATAAACTAGATCTATATTTAAATCCTCCTTATACACTTCGGTTTCTACCTACCTTTCATATCCTTAATAATGGTGTGTATCAACTACTCTTCCTTTCTAACAGTGGATTTTTTTAGGGTTTATTTCGCTCCCATATCCTCTCCCTACTTGTTATGAAAGGAATGAGTAAATTAGTGTCAAATGCTATTAGAAACAAGGATTTGACTATTGTTCTTCGAGCACAAACTATCATTTTAACTTGTCTACTCTTTGTGGAAGGCATTCTCATTTTTAGTGAGGGCTCTATACTAAATGTAATTTTCCTTTCCTCACTACTAGATACTTTATGTGTCGCAATAGGCATTACCATCAATCAAGAAAAAATGGTTTTCTATACATACATATGATATTATATCTCTCTATAGATACGCAAACATTGACTCACTTTTTTTATTAGTATCTTTTGAAATGTGACATGTAATACTCTATATATATATTCAAATAATTTTTTTCATTAATATTTTTTAAAATCTTACATGTCAACAATGTATTAAACATAGATGGATGTATAAATATGTCTCATATATTCAATTAACATGTTAAAATTTCTTATTCATCATGCATATTGAAATACTAGATTTATAACCCATCAATTTTTATTATTATTAATATTTTTAACAATGGAATAAATTATACATATCCACGGAAAATATAATAAAAAATTTAATTTACATTATTGAGATTGAAATATTTTACTTTGTGTGACATTAAAATAATTTTTTTGTTATTAATATATAATTGTTTTTAAAGTTAAATGTCAAGTGAACATAGAATGAATTACACATGTAATGTCAATAATATTATTTTTGCATGGCTTTTGTCAACCCTACTATATATGAAGCTATGAAAGAGATAGATATCTCTCTATATAAAATTATTATATTTCATTCAACTAGTCAATTAACTATCTTTTCTAGAAAAATAATTACTCTGAAGAATTATGAATACAACATTGAGCATGTATCATAAGTGAGAAATGGCTAACATTAGTGAGACCTTTTGAGAAAGAAAAATAATAATAATTTTAAAGTGAAAATGAATTAATGATATATAGTTTAACTGAAGTCACTCCATAACAATCACGAAATTTCAAGACCAAATATGTAGGAATAAAATGAGAACACTCATGAACTTGGTTGTAATATACATATATACATCATAGTATTATATACGTTTTTAGGAATATAAATCATGCTAAGAAGGAGATATTTTGTATTTTTTATACAATTCTCTCCAAAGCCAGTAGCATATAAATACTCTAAAGATTAATTGATAAAAACTTTCAAAAATTAAAGTGACAAATGACACAATTTAGAGTCATGCAAACTCACCTCATGCATAGGAATGAGTATGCCTAAACCTTATACAATAATACTTGAAGGGGTCAGACATAATTGTTATTGGTCGGTACCTTCCTCCATACCACTACAAGGAAGTAAGAATCAAGTGATATTCTAAACTGTAGAAGGTAATATAACTATTCTATATAAAACAACTAGGTGAAAGGATGAAGTTCAAACCTATTAGATAAATACGTTATTGTTAATATGTTGGTTTATTCATTTTATCCACCAAATTAAATTTGATACCAAGGAAGACAGATTATAAAAACTTACCATAAGATTCTTATAGCAATAATTTTGTGTTGAAGACCAATAAATATACAAGTTTGATAAAAAAAATTGTGAACCGTTTTAGTTATAGACTTTTTAAGGAAAAGGAACAACAAGATTCCAAATTCTTATAATTTAAAAAAGAAGTGAAACTATGTTTTGAAGGGTAAGAAAACCCCTTCCCTTTAAACAAATACCTATAATCCATCATTCAAATTTACCTACCCAATAGAAAAACTATACAAAAAGAAGAGATGAAAAATGTGATTCCCCCTTAATAGGAAAAACACATTTATATTAATAGTACTATGTTTTGTGGTCTTGACGTGAAATTCAATTAAAAGGTGTTAATCATGCATTATAGGAACATTGAAATTATGTAGGGGTTTTTTTTTTATGGGGTAAATTTTGTGGTTTTGAGGTACATTTCACTCTTTACATTGAATCCATCCTCCTGAGTCATGTTTTCCAAGAAAAAATAGGATTCCCCAACAATTTCCTTATTCGAGAATTCCATATGTTTTTCTCAAGAAGGGCTCCACACCATTGAAAAAAAAAAAAATCAATTCATTGATTTTCAAAATTCACCTCTCAAAATATCAACAGATAAACTAGATCTATATTGAAATCCTCTTTATACACTTCGGTTTCTCCCTACCTTTCATATCCTTGATAGTGACTTGTATCAACTCCTCTTCCTTTCTAAGAGTGGATTTTATTAGGGATTATTTCTCTCCCATCTCCTCTCCCTACTTGTTATGAAAGGAATGAGTAAATTAGTATCAAACGCTACTAGAAACGAGGATTTGATTATTGCTATTCGAGCACAAACTGTCATTTTAACTTGTCTACTCTTTGTGGAAGGCATTCTCATTTTTAGTGAGGGCTCTATACTAAATGAAATTTTCCTTTCCTCACTACTAGATACCTTTTTTTTTTCAATAGGAATCATCATCAATCAAGAAAAAATGGCTCTCTATACATACATATGATATTATATCTCTCTATAGATACACACACATTGACTCACTTTTGTTATTAGTATCTTTTAAAATGTGACATGTAATATTATATATATATACTAAAATCATTTTTTTTATTAATATTTTATAAAATCTTACATCTCAACAATGTATTAAAGATAGATGGAATTACAATTCTCTCTCATACATTCAATTAACATGTTAAAATCCTTTATTCATCATGCGTATTGAAATACTTGATTTATAACCCATCAATTTTTTTTTTTATTAATATTAGTATACATATCCACAGAAAATATAATACATTTTTTAATTTACATTATTAAGATTGAAATATTTTACTGTGTGACATTAAAATAATTTTTTTGTTATTAATATATAATTGTTTTTAAAGTTAAATGTCAAGTGAACATAGAAAGGATTTTACATGTACTCTCAATAATATTATTTTTGCATGCCTTTTGTCAACCCTACTATATATGAGCCTATAAAAGAGATAGGTATCTCTCTATATACAATTATTATATGTAAAATTAAGATAGAAATAGAAATATTTTATTAATGGCACTCATTGATCTTTTTTTTATTACTTCTAAGTATAACTTTATAGGAATTGTGTTATGTTCATATCCGTGCAATAAATAGAAAACTATTTAAAACAAACTAAATTTAATGATATATTAAAATATGGAGTAAGACTCTTAAAATATTTTTTTTCTTTAGAAAAAAATCGAGATTAATGTAATGAGGTAAGAAGAAAGATTTAATATGGTCCACTTTTAGTACACTAACGAATAGTTAACTACAATTTATTATCATTCATAACCGGTCTCTTCCCAAATATTCTATCTTGCTAAGAATATCTAGTGGATTAGCTAGGTTAGGGGCATTCATACAATTAGTCCCAACCAATGAAACTACCTTGACTAGTTTGAAGAGATTGCATTTTAAAAGAATACCAAATTCATAAATCCATTTAGCACCATGTAAGACAAGAGAATGATCATTATAAAAATATCTTGTGAAGATGAATTAAATTCTTAGAGCTATCTCATGAGGTGTCAAAAGAAGAAATGAACTTTGTAAAAATCCCTTGTTAAAAGGAATTAAATTAATAGAACACAAGCATGTAAAAAAAAGAAAGTACCTTTCATTCAACTAGTCAATTATAACTGTAAAAATTGTTAATATAATATCAACTAAAAGTAGTAAATGATTAAGAGAAATATTAAGGTGTTCTTATTCAAATAAAAACTAACCAATTAAATATATATGAGTTTACCCAAGAACCACTAGAGCCTTATATAAAAATAAAAAAAAATTGCTTAGAACATAAATATATTCACACAATATTTTATATGAATGATTAAAAAAAGTTAATCGAGAAGGGATTTTGTTAAGAATTTTTGGACAAAATGAAAATACAATGAACTTCATGCTTAAAAAATTTCAAATATGGGAGCACTTTTTAAGGTCTTGTGCTTACAGAGTATAGTTCATAGTGGTAGGATCGATTGCATTGTCTATGGGACTTTGACCTAATGGCTCTTATGAATAACTAGGTTTAGAGAATTCATGATAATAGAATGCATTGTATTACCTATGAAGATGAGGAATGTAAGTGATGGAACCTAATAGAGACTTTGGTTGAGAATAAATTATTATTTCATCTCAAATTAATGTCTTAAAAGGTACTTATGTGTAGTACTGTATGAGAGCCAACATAAGATGTTGATTCTTCACTAACAATGTTATGAAACCAACTCCAAAAATAGAAGAAAAGAGAGATAAACGCCTTATAAATAATCCACTTCTAGGGGGGTGTTAGTACCTGAATTGGACCCAAGGCTGCAAAAGGAAAATCAGGGTAACAACTAAACCACGCTCAACCTTGTAGCTAGCCCTACAAGGACATGAGAGGGCTCTCTCCGTAAAAGAATATTCAATGGAACACAATAAATGGACTGATATTAGGCTAGGTAAAATGATAGGGATAAAAGGTTTAAATAAAATGAATGAATGAATTTCATGGATGTGTGGGATAAAAGGGACAGTTGAAACCGGGAATTAAATCAGGACACAAGGTATTTCATGGGGCAAGATAGGCAGGAAACTTAGCAATTAAAATTTAATGAAGAAAAAACACAGAGCATGAATGATTTCCCAAGGCAGAGCATATAAATATGGATTATACATTTCTATCTTGAAAGCATTCAAAAGGAAATGCTTATGGATGAATGGAACACATAAAAATTTACATATGAAACAAAGGAGAAAAACAAATGCTAAATCTCAGACCACATGAATCCCATAAATCAGAGCTACATCTCTTATTAATTCCTGTCAAACTGTACAATGTAGCACAGAGATGTTCTTCCACACTATTCCCCTACTTTCTGAGTTACAGATTCCCAAACTTTCAGAATGCTTTAAAAATGATTTACAATTACATTAAATAGGCTAAAGTGTGGGAACATAGATCCATAAGAGAAGGAAGTTGTTTTAACAACTGAAGAACTGAAATACAAACATAGTAAAGAAATACAACAATCTACCCCTGAAAATAAGGGACATCATTGCATTTGACCACTTGGATATTTTATTGTTAGGCTGTATGAAAGAGAATAGGTAATCCGATGAAAAGATCTCCTATTTTTCTGCTGTAGATATCTTTGTTTTATTTCAAGCTTTTTTGGCCAACTGACTGTCTTCTTTCCGTTCAAATAAAACTAAATTTTTAATAACATACCTTTGGAATGAATTTTTCCTTTAGTGAAGGGAAAATAATGAATAGGAAGGAAGGGAGAGGAGGCGGGACGCATGTTATAATTGCAATCGCAATGGACGGGCGAAGAGATAAACAGACTGTAGTATGGCACCATCGCAATCGGAATCGGAGTCGGGCATGATATTATTTGAATGGAGAACGAAAGTTTCGATGTGATTGGGAACTGACCCTTTGTAATATAAAAAAATGGATAAATTTGAATTTTACAAAGGAGCGGGGCATTTTGGTAATGATCGGCAGAGGAATTAAATGGTGGGACCGGGGGTTACAATCGCAAGTGGGGATTGGAATCGGGAGATGGGCGGAGTGATACATATAAAAACCTTCGATGTGATTTGGGGGAGGTCCCCTTTACATGTGATAAATATAACCAAAGTTTCAAAGGGCATGGCCTTTTATATGTGAATTGGGCGGAAGTACTGATGGTGGGCCCGGGGTCAATCGCGATCGAAGATCGGAATCGGGAGAGGGGCGGAGTGATACATATAAAACCTCTGATGCAATTGGGAAAGGGGGAATGGGGATAACCTTTGTAAAAACGAAAATAATACAAATTTCAAGTTTACAAAGGGAAAAACCCTTTATATTATAAATGGGCAGAAGGTTTAAGTGGTGGGACCGACAGGTCAATCCCAATTGCAATATCGGAGGGAAGCGGGGGTAATCACATCGGGAGAATAGAATTTACGATGCGATCGGGGGAGCGGGCGCGATCAGGAGTGCGATGGGAATGTTGTGATCAATCGGAGGGGAAACGCGATCGGGAGTGCGATGGGAATGTTGCGATCAATCAGAGGGGAAACGCAATTGGCGGATTGGAGCAATCGAAGGAGGACACGATCAGAGGATCTTGCAATCAGAGGAGGGGCGGAAAACTTGCGATGCGATCAATCGCATCGGAGATGTTTGCGATTGGATTGATCAGAGCATTCAAATAAATGTTGCGATTGGAAAAGGTTTGCGATTGCGATCGTAATGCGAGTTATATATAATATAAAAATTTATAATAAATTTTTATTATAAAGTTCCAATGTATGGTGGGGAAGTGGTTGGAAATGGCGGGGAATATATATGTATAAAAGTTATATTAAATTTTAGGGGTAATGGAAAAGGGGAAGTGGTTGTATACGATGGGACTTTATAAAATAAGTTTTTTACTATAAAGTCCTATGGCATGGAGGGGAAGTGGTTTGGCATAATCGCATATGTATTTATAATGCAATTTTATAATCGGAAAGGGGGAGAAATGGTGTTTTTATTAAAGAAATATAAAACTTTAATTAAACAAAGTTTAAGGGAAAAAATGGGAAAAGGGGAAGGATTGGGATATAGAGGGCTTTTACTTCACTTAAGCATAAATTTCAATCCAGAATTCAGTTTTGAGAGTGTACTATACTGTTGGAAAGATATTTCCGGACTCTTTCTAATGGATTTGCTTGGAGGATGATTTGGTGCTGAACATGCTACAGAAAACTTCTCTAAAGGTAGGGACATAACTTTGTGGAGATAATAGCTTCTGAATTGTGACTTATTACAGATGATGATAGAGAATTACATAATGAATGATAATAAAGGAAAAATATCACATTTTCACCTCAAAACATGGTTTTGAGGTGAAAATTACATCAAGCTGAATAAAATATCTTTTTTATCTTCCAGGTGCTGTGACTTTGAGCTTATTGGCTTCCTCATGACCTTGCTGATATTTATTGACATTTGACTCATTAATTCGACCATGGTGAGACCCTAGAAACTAATGAGACCCATCCTATGACCTACTGATATGATTTTAATAATAAAAGTGACTAATGACTAAAGACCATAGAAAGGAAAATTATCAAGTACCTCATGAGGGACAACTGATAAAAATTACTACCATCAATGAATCCATGACCTAATGGAATGGTGAAATTTATTCGGTATGAGACACCTAATATGCAAATGCAAAAGAGAAGTTTTGATCACTGATGGCAGTATGACTAGACTGACACTAACATTGGCTCCAAAGGGGATGGTAGCTCCTTGGATGTGCCAAGAACACTGTAGACCAAGTAGCCTTATCCCTTGGGCATGGAGTCGAAAATTTTGAAAACTAAACTGAATATTGAAAGAAACTTGACCCAACAAATTGACTCAAAAGTGACTCAAAGCTAAACTAGAAAAAAAAACTTGAAATTTGAAGTTTTGGTGGTAGTATATGACCAAGACTTGAGGTTTCAAATCTTGATGATAACCACCTGTGTTTCTGGAAGGCCAATGTACCATCATGCTATATCAAAATTCCAATGCAACGAATCAAGAAGATCCCTCCTTGATTGGTTCTCCTGATCATATCCTCTAGTCAATAATAGATACTTGCAACTAGGCATCCAAAAGCATAGTTGACCATGATCTCCTTCATCACTGAATACTGCAATAATTACCTTCACTGCTAACTGCAATAAATTTTCCACGCGATCCTAAAAAACATGAAGATTTACCTCCTGCTGAAGAAACAAGGTGTATTTTTCTCTTGATTCTGATCTTCCTTCACAACGTACCTCAGTAAGAGTGTGTTCCTGGTCTTCAAAAAATTTTGAACAAGTAGATGAGCAAATTTCCTCTTGAAAAAACATTTCAAAACATGAGACATAGGAAGAAGAGTCTGAAAGGTAGTCCTGAATGCTCTGATCTTCTGTAACCTGAATATATTTTTGGTCATCTTCATATGATATAACAACCAGATTGTCATGTTTCTCATCATATTCATCAATCATAAGAGAAGAAACTTCAGATGGTTCTTGAGATCCAACTCTATCATTTCTATCATCTACCATAGTTTCATCCAAAGAAACTCTTTCACTTACTTGAACAAAGATCTCGTCTTGTTTTTCATTAAGGGAATGGATTACCTCCTCGTGAAGACTCTTTTCTGATGGAACAAGAAAACTCAGGTCTATAACTCTGTTTTCTTCATTTGAGGCGTCCTTAACAATAGAGCACTCCATGACGGGATCGGGAACAACATACTCGTCATCATCACATTTTGAATCCATTTGTAGTTTAACTCTCGCTATCTGAGACTGGAACATCATTTTCCTGCATATCATCCTTTATTTCAATCAGATCTGAAATTAAATCTCTTCCATGATTTTCAGTTGTACAAAGATCTTCATCCTGCTGATATTGATAAATATCCTCTAAGATTTTTGTGTGCTGCTGAAATGGATTCTCATACAGTGCTTCCAGGATTTCTTCATCCATGAATTCATCATCTCCATAAAAATTCTCGAGATTGTCAATGAAATTGTTAACATGTTCACAACAGTTCTGAACTAACATTAAAGACAGACAAGATTCTTTGTACCTTTCAAAGAATATGGTATGAAAACATTTTAAACAATAAATACAACCAGGTGGAAAACTTTCATACCAAGATCGAGCTTCATCTTCCAGAGTAGCCATAAACATTTTCATCAAACAGTATTTAGGAAAACCGATCTTTAATTTATGCACATGAATGTGAAATTTCACCAGATGAAGAGCAACATCATTACATTGAACATTTCTGAACATAGGAAAATTCTGAAGCCAATCCACCATGGGCATTTTACTTGGGAAACCTGGAATATGATCTCGGCTTATGGGAGCATACCTTTGTGCAATACGTTCCATCTTAAAAAAAAGATCTTAAAGCTGTTGATCTTCCTGCAGTGGAGTCACCATGAAGGATTTGATTTTCTAGATCTTTCAGTGAATGGATTCGCCAAGTGAATGTTTTCAGCCTTTATATGCATCTGATTGTTGTTCACCATCAATACTCAGATATAATACTCTGTCATTCTTTACCGGGAAAATATTACTGGGGTGATTAATCTTCTATGCTAAATAATATTCCCCAGTATGGTTGCCAGATATGTTAGCACCTGAATTGGACCGCAGGCTGCAAAAGACAAATCAGGGTAACAACTAAACCACACTAAGCCTTGTAGATAGCCCTGCAAGGACAAGAGAGGGCTCTCTCCGTAAAAGAATATTCAATGGAACACAATAAATGGACGAATATTAGGCTAGGTAAAATGATAGGGATAAAAGGTTTAAATAAAATGAATGAATGAATTTCAGGGATGTGTGGGATAAAAGAGACAGTTGAAACCGGGAATTAAATCAGGACACAGGGTATTTCATGGGGCAAGATAGGCAGGAAACTTAGCAAGTAAAATTTAATGAAGATGGGATGGAAAAACTGGTTCGGAGTGGAAAAGGGCACAATAAATGGATCCTTTTAAAACAGAAGAAAAAACGCAGAGCGTGAATGATTTCCCAAGGCAGAGCATATAAATATGGATTCTACCTTTCTATCTTGAAAGCATTCAAAAGGAAATGCTTATGGATGAATGGAACACATAAAGGTTTACATATGAAACAAAGGAGAAAAGGAAATGCTAAATCTCATACAATGTGAATCCCACAAATCAGAGCTGCATCTCTTATTAATTCCTGTCAAACTGTACAATGTAGCGCAGAGATGTTCTTCCACACTATTCCCCTACTTTTTGAGTTACAGATTCCCAAACTTTCAGACTGCTTTGCAAATGATTTACAATTACATTAAATAGGCCGAAGTGTGGGAACATAGATCCACAAGAGAAGGGAGTTGTTTTAACAGCTGAAGAACTGAAATACAATCATAGTAAAGAAATACAACAACCTGCCCCTGAAAATAAGGGACATCATTGAATTTGACCACTTGGAGATTTTACTGTTAGGCTGTATGAAATAAAATAGGTAATCTGATGAACATATCTCCTATTTTGCTACTGTAGATATCTTTGTTTTATTTCAAGCTTTTTCGGCCAACTGGCTGTCTGCTTTCCGTTCAAATGAAACTAAATTTTTAATAACATACCTTTGGAATGAATTTTTCCTTTAGTGAAGGGAAAATAATGAATAGGAAGGAAGGGAGAGGAGGCGGGACCCATGTTATGATCGCAATCACAATGGATGGGCGGAGAGATAAACAGAATGTAGTATGGCGCCAACGCAATCGGAATCGGAGTCGGGCAGGATATTATTTGAACGGAGAACAAATGTTCTGATGCGATTGGGAACTGGCCCTTTGTAATATAACAAAATGGATAAATTTAAATTTTACAAAGGAGCGGGGCATTTTGGTAATGAATGGCGGAGGAATTAAATGGTGGGACCGGGGGTTACAATTGCAATCAGGGATCGAAATTGGGAGATGGGCAGAGTGATACATATAAAAACCTCCGATGCGATTTGGGGGAGGTCCCCTTTGCATGTGATAAATATAACAAAATTTTCAAAGGGCAGGGCCTTTTTTATTTGAATTGGGAAGAATTAATGATGGTGGGCCTAGGGTCAATCACGATCGGAGATCGGAATTAGGAGAGGGGCGGAGTGATACATATAAAACCTCCAGTGTGATTGGGAAAGGGGGAATGGGGATAACCTTTGTAAAAATGAAAATAATACGAATTTCGAGTTTACAAAGGGGAAAGCCCTTTATATTATAAATGGGTGGAAGGTTTAAGTGGTGGGACCAACAGGTCAATCGCAATTGCAATATCGGAGGGGAGCGAGGGTAATCGCATCGGGAGAACAAAATTTGTGATGTGATCGGGGGAGCGGGCACGATCGGGAGTGTGATGGCAATGTTGCGATCAATCGGAGGGGAAATGTGATCGGGAGTGCGATGGGAATGTTGCGATCAATCAGAGGGGAAACGCGATCGGCGGATCGAAGAAATCAGAGGGAGGACGTGATCAGCGAATCTTGGGATCAGAGGAGGGGCACAAAACTTGTGATACGATCAATCACATCGGAGATGTTTGCAATTGGATTTATCAGAGCATTCAAATAAATGTTGCGATTGGAAAATTTTTGTGATTGCGATTGTAATGTGGGTTATATATAATATAAAAATTTATAATAAATTTTTATTATAAAGTTCCAATGTATGGTGGGGAAGTGGTTGGAAACGGCGGGGAATATATATGTATAAACTTTATATTAAAGTTTAGGGGTAATGGAAAAGGGGAAGTGGTTATATATGACGAGACTTTATAAAATAAGTTTTTTATTATAAAGTCCTATGGCATGGAGGGGAAGTGGTTTGGCATAATCGCATATGTATTTATAATGCAATTTTATAATTGGAAAGGGGGGAAAAGGGTTTTTTATTAAAGAAATATAAAACTTTAATTAAACAAAGTTTAAGGGAAAAAATGGGAAAAGAAGAAGGATTAGGATATAGAGGGCTTTTACTTCACTTAAGCATAAATTTCAATCCAGAAGTCAGTTTTGAGGGTGTAGTATACCGTTGGAAAGCTATTTCTGGGCTCTTTCTGATGGATCTACTTGGAGGATGATTTGGTGCTGAACATGCTACGGAAAACTTCTCTGAAGGCAAGGAAATCATTTTGTGGAGATAATAGCTTCTGAATTGTGACTTATTACACATGATGATATAGAATTACATAATGAATGATAATAAAGCAAAAATATCATGTTTTCACCTCAAAACATGGTTTTGAGGTGAAAATTACATCAAGCTGAATAAAATATCTTTTTGATCTTCCAGGTGCTGTGACTTTGAGCTTATTGGCTTGCTCATGACCTTGCTGATATTTATTGACATTTGACTCATTAATTCGACCATGGTGAGACCCTAGAAACTAATGAGGCCCATCCTATGACCTACTGATATGATTTTAAGAATAAAAGTGACTAATGACTAAAGACCATAGAAAGGAAAATCAGCAAGTACCTCATGAGGGACAACTGATAAAAATTACTACCATCAATGAATCCATGACCTAACGAAATGGTGAAATTTATTCGGTATGAGACACCTAATATGAAAATGCAAAAGAACAGTTTTGATCACTGATGGCAGTATGACTAGATTGACACTAACATGGGGAACCTCCTTTACATCACATAAATGAACAACTCTTGGATGATACAAATGAAAAAACCTCCTTCTATATATAAGAGTCCATGGGGTCACAATATAATCCTATCCAACCTAACAATGATAATGTAAGGGCACAATAATAACAATATTAGGGTTTCTAGGGTACAACAATAACAATAAGGGGGCTACACTAACAACAATAAGGGACTGCACTAGTAATATAGGGACCTAACATGCCCCTCTCCTTCGAAAAAGTGTTGTCCTTAATGCTTGAGTAGCTCTGGATGCTTCTGTATAAAATTCTCATCCTCCCATGTAGAATCTTAAGTGGGTAAGTTCGTCCACTTCATGAGATACTCTGAAATTGATCGATTTCATAGCTGTCGAGTTCTTATTTTCGTGACTGCTTCAGGTTCCAATATGATTTTTCCTACCTCATCAAGTTCTGGAAATATTGTTTGAACTCGAATTTTTTCACCAATAACCTTATTTAATCATGAAACATGGAAAACTAGATGCACTCACATAGAAGCAACAAGCTCCAAATTGTATGCCATAGTACCAATATTTTGCAACACCTTGTAAGGACCATAGTACTTTAGCAATAATTTATTACACTTCTTAGCTTGCTTGAGGGACATTTGTTTATATGGTTGTAGCTGTAAAAATAATCGGTCTCCCACATCAAAATTTCTCTCGCTGTGATGTTGATTTTCCTGTTGCTTCATTTGATTTTGTGCCAAATTTAGGTTATCCTTTAAGAGTTGGAGAACTTCTTGTTGATGCTTGATGTGATCTTCCACTGCTTGAACCTTAGAATTTTCTCTTAAAGATGATGTGATGGATTATGGATGTTATCCATAAAGTGCCAAAAATGGGGTTATTTTTTTTTTTTCAGTATGGAAGGAAGTGTTATAACACCATTCAGCGAGAGGTAACCACTTGAACCATTGTGTTTGTTTATCAGATACAAAAAGTTGAAGACATATTTCCAAACATTTATTCACTATCTCAGTTTGACTATTGGATTGAGGATGATAAGATGAGCTATGAGCTAGTTGAGTACCCAAACAAGAAATTAATTATGTCCAAAAATTTCTAGTAAAAATGGGATCTCTGTCCCTTACAATAATCTTTGGGTTTCCATGCAGCTTTTAAATTGTTTCCATAAATGCCGTAGTAACTGTACTTGCTTTAAATGGATGAGACAATGCACAAAATTCTACATACTTGGTAAGTCAATCAACTACCACCATGATTACACTCTTTCCTTTGGAATTAGGTAAACATGTGATAAAATCCATTGAAATCTCCTCCCAATGTTGACTTGGAATGGATAAAGATTGTAGAAGACCCGAGGTCTTAATTGTCTCAACTTTATTTTTCTGGCAAACCAAAAATTCTACCACAAACTCTTGAATATCAGATTTAAGGCCATTCCAAAAAACTCTTTCTTCACCCCGTGGTAATTTTTTAAAAATCTCGAGTGTCCTCCTAAAGGAGAAGTGTAAAATTCCAAAAGAATCCTTTGTTTTAGTTGGTAATTCTTACAAATATATGAGCGATCTTTGTACTATGAGGAATCAATTTTCCAACTAAATGTATCAGATGTACTTGGATGTTGCTGCAACTTTTGAATGAGTGTCCAAACTTATTTGTCCTTCTTCCATTCATCCCTTCCTTTGGTCATCCAATCCGGTTGGATAATAGAAATGGCACAAATCAATGCTTCCACCTCTTCATCCTTTCTTGGGAGTGCATCTCAAACAAAATTAACTTCCATTTTTTGTAGATGATTTCAAATTCATAACCCAACATCTTTGTGACCCATTTTTGCTGCTCTTCTGAACATAGTCTTTGTTCCAAAAAGTGTTTAAGATTATCATGATCAATTTTTACCTTGAAGTTTCTTCCCATTAGGTAAGGTAGCCATTTCTTTAGTGCATGTATTATTGCCAACATTTCCTTGTCATAAATAGATTTCTGTAAATACTTTATTTTGATTAGACAACTTTCAAAATCAATGGGTCTTCCTTCTTTCATTAAAACGACACCAATTCCATTTCCCGAGGCATCACATTCCAAAATAAAGGTTTTTGCTAAGTCTGGCATAGCTAAGACCGGTGGTAGTCACATTCCCACTTTAAGATGTTCAAAGGCCTTAGTTGCTTCAGGAGTCCATGAAAATGCATCTTTCTTCAATAATTTTGTTAGAGCTGCTGTTATTCTCCCATAATTCTTAAAAAACTTGCAATAATACCCTGTTAAACCGAGAAATCCTCATAACTACTTTATGGTTGTGGGGACTTTCCATTCCTTAATGGATTTAATTTTGTTAAGGTCTACCTTATTGAGAATTTAGAGGGCTCGAGATTAATTCAAATTCTCTTACTTGATGCTTACTTGTGAGCTTATTTGATTTACTTATGTATTTTCTTCTTATCGTATTTAGTCTTTCATCAAGTCAATTACCAAAGCACAAGAAACACAAAATTAGGCTCCTTGAGCCAGGGAAAAACCTCTCCCTATTGGAGATGAAAACCCATGATAAATTCTTCTTATATACCTTTGAGATGACAAGTACCATGACCAAGACTTAGACCCTTGACCTATGTATGCTTCCAAGACCTTGTCACTGCTTCATTTTCGACCTTCAGCACTGATTCTTCTTTTTTGCACCAACCTGCACTATCTTGCATCAGCAATAGAGAACATGGTCTCTAAGTTTATCTTCCTTGATTTCGTATCGGTTGCTCAAAACACACCTTACTAGTTGTTCTATGGAAGTGATTTTCCACAATTTTCTTTCCATTTGGATATTGGACTAGGTCACTCAGGACCCTTCACTTCACATGACATTGAGGTTGCTTTACTTGAGATATGCCACCACTTCTTCACTGTACAACACTTAGACATAGAACTGCATTTACTGTGAAACACTTAGACACAGATCCCTACTTCAAGTAGTATGTCTACACTTCATTTTCAGAGCTAACCGCAAACTTCTTTCATACTTCAAAATACTTCGAAATTATTTTACCCTTATACAAATATATATTGGTCTTTTCACTTGGAATTCACACTTATTTCTTCTCTTAAATCATCACTTTAACACAACACCTTAAACAATATCTGAACAACACTTTAATTTTGTTGAACAAAGCCTTGAAGCTCGCACTTTTTCAGTCCTGAAGATCGCATTTTTTCAGTCCTGAAGCTCACACTTTTTCACATCGAAACTTGTCCAAATATTGTATTTTCTATGCAGAAACTATAGGGTATATATAATTTTTTCCACCTGTAAATTAGCCGACCTGTCATTGAACAATTGTGTCTATTTGGGCCGACCTTACAGGTGTTATTTACCAGCATATTCAAGCCGAATTTTCAAGGAGTATTTCCATTATCTTCGAGCTGCCTTCAAGGAGCCAAGTGACAAGGTCTTGGAGCATATATATGTATCATCAATTTGTTCTATCATAAGTGTAACATGACTCCATCACTCTAATTATATTTATGACTAGGAAAATTCCTAAAGACATCAAGAAGAAGTCTTTGACCTATAATAAAACTTCTTGCTCATGAAACCCATGAAGCAAGTATATACAAAATATATTTTATTATCTTTTTCTTTTTCTTTACATATATACATAATGACATAGTCAATATGAAGACCAACCTAGTTACACTTTTTCAACATACCTTAACATCCTCATGAGATACAATATGATCCAGATATTCCACCTCTTGTACTCCAAAGAAACATTTGGATGCTTTTACATATAATTGTGTCTCCTCCAATAGTTTGAGCACCTTGTCAACATGTTGAACACGATCCTTCCAAGACCTGTAGATTAGTCTATCATCAAAAAATAGTAGCAAAAATTTTCTAAGGAAGGGTTTGAAAATGGAGTTCATCAACCCTTGAAATGTAGAAGGTGCATTGGTAAGGCCAAAATGCATGTCAAAAACTTCATAATGACCCTCATGAGTTAAAAATGCTATTTTCAGAATATATTCTAATTTGATGATATCCTGAACGAAGATCCAACTTGGTAAAATAAATTGCTCCATGAAATTAATCCAATAATTCATCAATCACCGGAATGAGAAATTTATCTTTAATAGTGAGCTTATTGAGCTCCCTATAATCTAGACACATGCGCCATGATCCATCCTTCTTGTGCACCAATACTACTAGAGTAGAGAAAGAAATTTGGTTAGGTTGAATTATACCAGCCTCTAATATTTCTGCAATCATACGTTCAATTTCACTCTTTTGGACATAAGGATATGTGTAAGGCCTGAAGTTTGGAGGAACACTTCCTGGAATCAAATGAATATCATAATCATGATAATGAATAGGTGGGAGCCCTTTGGGAGTTTCAAACACCTTGGAATGATTGTCTAATATTTTTTGGAGATCTGGAGAAATAGATGATTTTGATGTTGGAACTTCTAGTGAGAATAATTGTGAAGTTAAACCTGTTGTTATTTATTCAGAAGCTTTTTCATGACATTGGAGCCTATTATATTTCCCAACTTCTCTGTGATACCCTGTAATTCGACCTCCTTTCCTTCTGAAAAAAAATTCAAGAAAAGTTCTTGAGAATTAAAAGCTATCGTCCCCAAATATTGTAACCATTGTACTCCTACTACAACATGAACACCTCCCATTGGAATTGAAAGAATTGGACTATTCAATACATATTCCCCTATGGTTAGCTTGATATTATGTAATTTTCCAGAGTAATTTATAGTTCCTCCATTTGCAACCATCACTTGGCATTCTGGTGTTGGGTATAGGAAACAATTCAATTCCTTGGCTACCTTACAATGAATAAAAAAAAATGATGAACCTTTCTGGTTAAAAAATTTTTAAGGAAAAGGAATAACAAGATTCCAAGTTCTTAATAATTTCAAAAAAAAAATGAAAGTAAGTTTTGAAGGGTTCACACCTAAGAAAAAATTTTCCCTTTTAAACAAATGCCTATAATCCATCATTCTTATTTACCTACTCAATAGAAAAATTGTACCAAAAACAAGCGATGAAAAGTGTGATGCCCACTTAATTGGAAAAACACATTTATATTAAGAGTACTATGTTTTTTTGTTCTTAAGGTGAAATTCAAGTAAAAAGCTTAATTATGCATTATACTAACGTTAAAATTAAGATTTTTTTTATGGGGTAAATTTAGTGGTTTTGAGGTACATTACACTATATGCATTAAATATTTTAAAATATTTGTTTTGTTATTAACAGCTAATTATTTTTAAAGCTAAATTTCAATAATATTATTTTCATAGTGAAAGAGATAGATATCTCTCTATATACAATTATTATATGTAAAATTAAGATAGAAATAGAAATATTTTATTAATGTCACACATTGATCTTTTTGTTATAACTATTTTTTATTACTTTCAAGTATAATTTTATAGGACATGTCTTATTTTCATATCCGTGCAATAAATAGAAAACTATTTAAAACAAACTAAAGTTAATTATATATTAAAATATGGAAGAAGAGTGTTAAAATATATTTTTTTCTTAAAAAAAATCTAATTAATGTAATGAGATAAGTAGAAAGATTTAATATGGTTCAATTTTAGTACATGGAGGAATAGTTAACTGCAATACATTATCATTCATAATTAGTCTCTGTCGTGATATTCTATATTGCTAAGCATAAATAGTGGATTAGTTAGCATTAAGGGCATCCTTTGAGCCTAGAGGCCCATTCTATAACCCATTGAGGGGATGTGTAAGTCTGTCCATCCATCAACCCCCCTTGAAAATAAAAACTAATGGCTGAAGTGTCCTCAGACACGTAATTTTATTAATTAGAAAAACAATTACATTGGAATTATGCAAAATTTTACACCCAAACAAGAAAAACACTCTTGCAATGAGCTATTTATATGCTCAATGTCCTAACTTCCACTAATTATGGATCACTTATTAAATAACAAGCGTCCACTTACATTAAATGACCTTCTAACTATTCTACTAACTTTATTCCTAACTTAGAGCCTAGGAAACGACTCTATTCTAGAGTCCTATTTTTAATAAAAAAATTCTATTTCTAAGTATCTCAAATATTTATTAAATATTCTAGAATAATTATTAATTTAATATCTTAAATTAATAATTATTTTATTCAAACTTTATAACCTATGATAATATTTATTTTTGGATCATCTAACATTCCCCCCTATGATCCAAAGATACATTACAATAGATACCAAGTTCATCCCTGAACTTAGTAAATTTTATTCTTCCAAGAGGTTTCGTGAAAATGTCGGAGGTCTGATCTTCTGAAGGACAATACACTGGCTTGATGATGTCCTTTGCAATGAGAGATATGATATGATGATACTTGGTGTCGACATGCTTTGTCTTTGAATGGAAAACTGGATTCTTGGCAAGCTTTATTGCTGACTGATTGTCGATGAATAATGAAGTAGCTTCTGCTGGAGGAATTCCCAAGTCCTGTAAAAATCGGTGTAACCAAACAATCTCACATGCTGCTTCCCATGCTGAAATGTGCTCTGCTTCTACTGAAGAAGTGGCCACTGTAGCTTGCTTCTTGCAACTCCAGGAAACTGCAGCTGACCCCATGTTCATTAAGTAACTTGAGGTTGATGCATTGTCATCAATACTGCCAACAAAGTCGGCATCCGAAAATCCACCAAGTACAAAATTTTTAGTCTTTTTGTAAAGAAGACTACAATATTTTGTTCCTTGGATATATCGAAGAACTCTTTTGGCTACATTCCAGTGGCTGTCTAGTGGTTCCTGCATAAAATGTGAAAGAATACTGACTACATAAGATATATCAGGACGAGTGGTTATCGAATAAATCAAGTTGCCAATAAACTTTCTGTAAGTAGGGTTGTCCACCTTTCCCCCCCTTCAAATTTTGAAAGTTTTAAGTTTTGTTCCATAGGGGTAAGGACAGGCTTACAATCTTGCATTCCAAATCGCTGAAGAATTTATGCTGCATATTTACTCTGGGAAATGAAGATTTGATGTGGACGTTGGAATACTTCAACTCCAAGATAGTAGTGAAGTAGTCCCAAATCTGTCATCTTAAAACCTACATGTAACTCCTTTTTCACCTGTTCAATGTGATCATCATTTTTTCCTGTGATGATCAAATCATCGACATACATAATCAAAATCACCATATTTTTACCTTGTTGGCGTACATACAAGGTATCATCAGATTCACTGCGATGAAAACCAACTTTGCGAAGGTATTCATCCATTTTGGCATACCAAGCTCGGGGAGCTTGTTTTAACCCATATAAAGCCTTTATCATTTTACAGAGTTTATGTTCTTGTCGTTCAATTTCAAAACCTGGTGGTTGTGTCATGTACACTTCTTCCTATAAATCCTCGTTGAGAAAGGCACTTTTTACATCCATTTGATGAACTTTCCACCCTTGTTGAGCTGCTAAGGCAAGTGTGAGGCTGATGGTGTTCCATTTAACTGTAGGAGAAAACGTTTCCTCATAATCTATCCCTTCTTGCTGCGAAAAACCAAAACCTTTAGCAACAAGTCTTTCTTTATACTCGTCAATATCACCATTTTCCTTGTACTTAATTCGATAAACACATTTGCATCCAATAAGTTTAACATGCTGAGGACAATCAACAAGTTGCCAATTGTTGTTGTCTTGAACTGCCTGATATTCATCAACTGTTGCTTGTTTCCATGATTTATGTTTGACTGCCTCTTGATAAGAAGAAGGTTCAATAAAATCTTTTGCTATCAAAGAAAAATTTCCTTCATTTTGTTTCGATCCCCTTGTTCCTGTTTTATTTTGTTCATTAGGCCTTACATCTTTCACAAGTTGAACCACCCATTTCGGAAATTGATGTTCATTGGTTTGGGCTTGAGCAACTACAGGTTATGGGGGTGGAGAATCATTTCCAGAAGAACTGCTACTACTAGGAGAGTTGGATGAATTGCTAGAAGACTTGAATGGCGCTGATGAAGAAGACAGACTGGATGAATCATTGTCAGATTAAGGAAATTCAAGTTCATACCAACTTGGTGAATGTGGTTGAATTTGTAAATTTCCATTTCTTTTATCAATTTTTGTTTCTAAATTTTAAAGAAGACTTTCAACTTCTTCAGCACTCTTACTCTCATTTTCATCAAATATCACCTCTCTACTTACAATAAATTTCCCATTCGAAAAAATTCGATACCCTTCCTTTTCATCATAATACCTAATCATTGTGCACTTCAAGCTTCGTGCATCAAGCTTAGTTCATTTTTCTTTGGGAACGGAGGCATAACAGATAGATCCAAAAAATCGGAGATGCTTAACCCGTGGTTTGAACCCAAACCATGCTTCATAGGGTGTGATTCCATCTAAAGAAGTTGTGGTGGATCTGTTTCTCAAATAGATAGCGGTATGAACTGCTTCAGCCCAATATGAAGGACTTAAATTTTTGAAAGTTAACATAGATCACGCCATTCCTAAGAATGTACGATTCATTCGTTCTACTAGCCCATTTTGCTGCGCAGTGTAGACATTGGTAAGATGTCGTTTTATTCCATTTTCCTTGCAATACTTTTTGAATTCATTTGAAGTGAATTCTCCGCCGTTGTTAGTTCGAAGAGTGCCAATCTTCTCCTTTAATTAATTTTCCATAAGCTTTATGAAAATTTTTGAAATTTTCAAAGGCTTCTGACTTTTGCTTCAAGAAATAGACCCATATCATCCTGCTAAAATCGTGAATAAAAAGTAAAAAATATCTGCAACTTCCAAGTGAATTTGGGAAGGGTCCAGAAATATCATTGTGAACCAACTACAAATGTCTATCCACTCGCCAGGAAGTAGTGGGAAAGGTCTCTCAATGTTTATTTCCAAAAATGCAAGATTCACACTTTGCATTTTCTATTTTGAAGGTTGGAAGCCCTTTAACCATGCCTCGTTTTTGTAACTGAGAGAGACTGTCAAAGTTGAGATGGCCATATCTGACATGCCATAATCTGGTTGGTGAAATATCGGTACTTGTTGCGCCTGCAAAGTCAAAATGTCTTGGAATAATTGTCCCTTTCATCCTTAACAGTTTTCCATCTTCATAACCTGTCATTATTGTTTGCATTTTTTTTTTGACTAAGTTGATTTTAACTGAGCCATCTTGCATAATCACTGTATGTCCTGCTTGTTGAATTGTGACTAAGGAAAAAAAAATTTGCTTGAATGTTGGGACATACCATACATTAGAAATCATTCTTTCTCTGATGCCTGGTAAAAAAAATTTAAGTACACCTTTTCCTGAAGGAGTATGTTTGGTTTTGTTAGCAAGATAGATTGAATTCAGATGAAATTCTTTGAAACTCCAAAATAAGTAACATCGAAATGTCATGTGTTGAGTTGTGCCTGTATCAAGAATCCATGCATCTTCATAATCACTGCGGTGAAAGCTTGAAACCTGTAAAGCTGTTGCTTTTGTGTTTGTGAAAACATATTCGGAACTATCAGGATCATCTTCATCATTTTCAAACTGAGCCGAGTTTGGATGAAACTTAGAAATTTTCTCAATAGAATTTCTACAATCTACTACATAATGACCAACTTTGTTACATCACCTGCAAACAATTTGACTCAAATCGGTGCCTCTACCTTGAGACTATCCTCGACCTCTGCTTTGTGCTCTATTTTGAGATTGTCCTCTCCCTGGACTCTGTCATCTGCCTTACTAATATCCTCTGTTTTGATTGTTGCCTCTGCCTTGAAAATAGTTTTTTCCTGAATTGGAGCCTCTATTGGAGTTGTTTCTTCTGTGTTGACTGCGACCAGAACCTTGCCCTGCTTGATTTTGATTAAAATTACTTTTTCCTTTGTTTATGGAATTTTCAACTGAGGAGTTGCTTGAACTGGCTTCGGTGAGGAATACATATTCCGCAATCTGCTTCTTCTTCCCGAAATTTTTTATCATTATGTGCTAACATGTCACTCATTTCATAAAATTTGATCTTCTCTAACTTGCTAGTGACTTTCAAAGTTTCCAAAAAATGAGTATATGATGATGGCAATCCAGCAATTAAAATTGTATTTAAGAAGCTTTCGTCAACAGCTTGAAAACCATCATTGATGATTTCTTGCTTAGTGTTTTTAAGTCATGAAATGTACTCAAGGACATCACCACCTTCAGTTAATTTCTGTTGAAGCAATTTTAATTGAAGATCAACCTTCTTTGATTCAGGTTTTGTATCAAAGAGATATTTGAATGTATGTAAAGCAGCCCATGCATCTGAAGAATTCTCAAGTGTATGTACATTTCATTACTAACTGAATCTTTTATAAGAGCTAATGCCTTGGAATCTTTTATTTCCCATTTTTCATGTGAATCTGGATCTGTTGGTTTATTTGGCTTAATGTTGCCATCAAAAATTCCATGCCACAATTCATTAAAAATAATAGTGCTTTCAATTAGACATCGCCATGTCTTATAGGATTTCACTCCTTCTAGCTTATCAGTTTCAAAGAAGATATTAATTAATTTCGACATTGGAGTGTTGAAGCAATGCACCAAAAGAATCAAGCACAAAAATTGAGCAACTCGTCACGCCACAAAACATGCCACACAAAAAAAAACGACACACGACCCAAAAAAAAATGATCTATCGGGGCTTGGCCTTGACCCTCGAATATTCGTTGAAACAGGAGAAAAATGAATGAGCTTTGCACTTGGCTCTGGTCAATTTCTCAAATATTTACAAGGTAACTTTCAAAATTTGACTTTTACAATGATGCTCTTGCAAAATCTGGTAAAAAGAAAGTTACCCCCCCTTAAAGTAAAATTACTTTGAGACACACTTATCTCTCCAGAAACAAATTACAAAAAATCACCTTATTACTCCAAAAATATTACAAATAACCTTTACATAAAAAATATACCTTATCACTCCATTACAAAAAAAAATTTACTTTACTTCCAAAAATATTACAATAACATTACATAAAAAATATACCTCCAAAATTCTTTCGATCCGAAACTCAAAACCTGCGTTAAGCTGGCAAGCAAACCTTTGGTTTTAGCAATCGCTCCATGCTATAGTTGCTCCAGGCCCGCTGGATAGATACTCCGCATAAAACACAATTTTTTTTTCGCATAAGACACAGTCTTATATGTAAGTTCCAACAAAACATAGTCATATAAAACACAGTCCTAAAAATAAATCGACCATGTCTACCCCACTCTTCATTAAAATAATAATGAGCTGGCCATGTAATAATTGTTGAACGATGAAGACCATCTATAGAATCGAATGCAACTGGTTACAACTTTCTCTGTGCTTTCATCTCAGGTGGCTTCTCACGTCAACGGCAAGCGGAAAAGTCGTGGTTCTATCACAAGATTCATGCAGTGGTTCAACGTCAATACTTTGAAAGTTAAAATAACAAAAACCGAGTGTGCAAGGTGCACATTGAACACTGCTTTAATTCAATCACTACTTCAATTGTAACGCTGCTTTAATTCATTTAAACGTTGCTTCAATACATTTAAACGCTCCTTTATGCATATTTCAACGCAACTTCAATTTATTTAATGCTGCTTCAATTCATTTAAACGTTGCTTCTTTCATTTTAGTCGATCAAAGGGCGCCAATCCCGTTTCTTTCTCCATCGATCCATATACGAGATTGTAGATACAAAACCAATGAAGCTTCATGGGTGCGGGTCTGATTTGAACTCAGAACTTTGAACTATCGACCACTTGTCTGGTACAATTTCATTTATAATCTGGTGACGAAATTAAAAACCTTCGAAATCTATCATTTTACATGAACTGTGGCCTCCGTTGCCTCCAGTCGAATAATATTATGATGTATTTGTATTGATATTGATTTCTATAGACGAGTGAATTAAATAACTTCATGTAAATAAAAATCAAACAACTTCAACATAATTCCAATTTTGATTTAAACCTGCACTGTGTTTTCCTTTTTAGCTATAGACTGGCTACACTAATGAATTATGTTCTCTCTATCAGCACTGGTTCTGTAATTTTAATACCACTCTTCCAAAAAAAGTCACCTCAACAATTTGAAACAGAAAATTCACACATATTTTTCATTTGTTCTTAATAAAAATGATTTTAGAATTTACAAATCTAAAATCAATAATAAAATTTCTATTTTTTTTTTAGCTTGACAAATTCCATACCATTCATTTGTTGATCAATTCAATGGAATTGAGTTTTCCAAGAACTGGTAGAGCTGGAATCCTCCTCCTCATATCCACTGCAACATTACCATAGCTTTGATACCACAATAATGGCCGAAGTTTCCTCAGACACGTAATTTTATTAATCAGAAAAAAAATTACATTGGAATTTTGCAAGAGTTTACACCCAAACAACAAAAACACTCTTGCAATGAGCTATTTATAAGCTCAATGTCATAACTTCCACTAATTATGGATCACTTATTAAATAACAAGTGTCCACTTATATTAAGTGACCTTCTAACTATTCTACTAACTTTATTCCTAACTTAGAGCCTAAGAAACGACTCTGTTATAAAGTCCTATTTTTAATAACAAAATTCTATTTCTAAGTATCTCAAATATTATTTAAATATTCTAGAATAATTATTAATTTAATATCTTAAATTAATAATTATTTTATTTAAACTTTATAACCTATGATCTAATATATATTTTTGGATCATCTAACAAAAATTGTGTTGTAAATAGAAAAATAATTGTGTGCTATATTAAAAAAAAATGAACATGTTGTAAAGTAATTAGAAGTAAAAAAAATGTGTGAGAAAGATGTTTATACTTTTCAAAAATAGTTCAACAAGAGATTTAAATAAAATATTCTGAGATCTATGTTAACTAATTTGTGTTAATATCAACTTCATATATATCTTTATATAGAAAAAAATTGTTAAAATAAACTATTTTAATAGGAATTAACATTGGCATGTACTTAAAAATACATTAATAAAAGAATATTCATTTTGATTTGTGTGGATGTACTTGTTATGTAAATGTCAATTAAGTATATATTATATATAATTTTAAAAAAATATGTAGATATCATGAAAATTTTAAACTTTTATGGTTAGTCATATATATATATATATATATATACTCTATTTAGTATTAAAAAAATACAATTTAAACAATGAAAAATAACACATTGTATTTTTCTCTCTAAAGAAGTTTGCACATTAAGAAAATTGATCCCTATAGGCTCATGTTAGACACATGGATCTATGCTGATATAATTAGTCCCAACCAATGAAACTACCTTGAGGTATCCAAAGAATAAATAGTCTTTGTAATAATCCCTTGTTAAAAATAATTAAATTAATAGAACATAAATATGTAACAAAATAACAAAACAAACAAATTACATGTCATTCAACTAGTCAATAATAACTCTAAAAATTGTTAATTTAAGATAAACTAAAAGTAGTAAATGATTAAGAGAAATATTAAGGCGCTCTTATTCAAATAAAAACTAGTGAAGTAAATATATTTGAGCTTACTCATAAGCCATTAGAGCCTTATAAAATAAAAATATGCTTAGAACATAATTATATCTTCACACAAGATTTTATATGAATGATAAAACAGATTTAATCAAGAAGAGATTTTATTAAGAACTTTTGGACAACCATGAAAATAAAATGAACCTCACGACTTAATAAAAATGAGATGGGGGGCACTCCTTGAGGGCTTGTGCTTACATAGTAGACTTCATAATGGTAGGATTCATTACATTGTCTATGGGACTTGGACCTAATGGCTCTTATGGATACCTGGATTTAGAGAATGCATGATAATATAATGCATTGTATTACCTATGGAGATGAGACATGTAAGTGATCGAACCTAATAGAGACTTTCCTTTGGATATGAAGTGGAAATAGGAGGCATTGCATTTCCTATGAGGTTAGGTCTTGATGGCACCTCATGGAGATTTGGGTTTAGAGATTTCATGGTAATAGGAGACATTGCATTTCCCATGGAAATATTATGAGATGGAACATCATGAATACTTTCACTTTGGTTTAAAGATTCCATAGCAATAGGAGAAATTGTATTTCCTATGGGGCTGGGAGCACTTGGCACCTCATGGAAATTTGGGTTTAGAAAGTTCATCCTAATAGGAGGCATTGCATTGCCTATTGGACTATTACTAGATGGAACTTCATGGAGACCTTGATTTAGGGTGTTAGAAATGGGAATCAAAGAAACTCTATGAAGCATAGATCCTTGGTTATCATCATCTTGATAGGAGATGTCATGCTTATTATTAGTAGCACTTCCACCAACATGATTATGGTAGAAACTAATGCCACTTCCACCACATACACCATGAAGTAAGACTATAACTATAATAAAGAGCAACGAATTCTTCATCCATGTATTTTTCATCTCCATTCTCTTGCAACAACTACCTTTGTGATGCAAACAAAAGATCTTATTATTAAATGAACATTTGGTTGTCAAAATAATTGAGTTGCCAATTGTTGAGAATTAATGAAAGATAAAACTCTAGAATAGAAAATAGAATTGCATAAATGAGAGAAAACTAGAGGAAAAGAATAAAATCTCAGGTTAACAATTGAATGGAAACAAACTTATCTTATAAAATCTCAATTAAAGGAAAGAGTAAGTGCCTATAAAATTTGACTAGAACATAAAGTTGACAAGTGGAAAACTTGTTAGTAAATTCTAAATATCTTGAAATGTTTTTTCAATTTTCTAGTTAGAACAGTGAATAGTCGGTTCCTTTAAGTAAAATATTATTTCCTTTTGAGTAAGTTTTACATTGAATACGTTTGAAAAAAAAACTATAAAATCAAAAATTTTAATCTCTTAATATCTTTCCAATTTAGATTTATGTCATGTGTATAGTATTGAATTGCTTTTCTCGATCTATCAACTTATTATTGGGCCTAAATTTAATATTTTACAGATATTTTGAAGAGAAATAAAACAGTTATTTATTACTATATAAAAATGCATCTATTGTCGTGCACATCTTGTATTATATCCTAAAAAGACCAAGATTAAATTAATAAAACAGATATGGAGTATGAAATAAAATAAACCCAATTTTTTTTTTTTCTTTTCATTCAAACAAACCTGAAACTGAAACGCTGACCAAGAAAGCAAAGAGGAAGTTTCCGTTGACAGGAATAGTAACAATTGCAAATTTTAATTAGTTGCATTGAGAATTTGCAATATCAAATGGCCAATACCTTTGAGTTGGAAATAAAAAATGGACAACTCTAAGGGGGGCAAGGAGGGGAGGAATTGTCAAAATAGTCAAAAGTGGTTGGAATTCTGGCAAAACAAATTCAAAAAATCTAGCAGTAGCAATTGTTTAGACTGTCAACAATGGCCTGAATCCCTGAAAAAAATACAAAAAAAGCTAGCATAGTAACATTTTGAATCATGTTTTTTTAATGGTGGAAATAGATTCAGCACCTTAAAAAAAAACCTTTAACCACCCAAAAACTTGAAGTCTAACAGTTTTAACTTCGAATTTACAAAAATTCCTGCCAAAATTTATTAAAATCTTACCAAATTTTTCATAATTTTAGGAAAAAAAAAAACTAATTAAACTACTGGATAGAAAATTACCAGTTTCAAAGGTACAAACTGAAATGTTCGTGTTCTCCAACAGCAATCTTAAGTTGATATGGAATACGGAATAGCTAACTTGAAATAGCAAATTTCCCAGCTCATAATCTGCGATCTTAAATTGCTAGCGTTCTCCAACAGCGACCTGAAATCGTAAGTTGATCTTAAATTGCCCGCGTTCTCCAACAGGGGAAAGCTCGCACTCGCTAATCTAATTCATGCCAAAGGAAAATATCTAATTCAAATCTCTTAGATAAGATATTTTATATGAATTTAGATTAACCTTAAAATTCTAATTTTTTTATTTTTATTTTAAAAGATAGATTATTTTTTTTCTATGTGATTAAATGATGGCTATTTTTCATTTTTAAATTTAAGTAATATTTATAGTACGAAGGTTTACAAGAAAGGATCATTTCTTGCCTGATTAACCATTGATCCATCCTTTCTTGCCAGCTCAACTATTGACCGATACCAAAGAATGCTCAGAGAATTAAATTCTTAATCTCTCTCCATGGCAAAAATGTTTTAACTAAAAAGACTCTAACAATTGAAATAACACTTGGGCTACATACATTTAATATAAAAATTTATTTTATTATTTTTAATGTAAATTTCATTTACACAGTTTCATATGCCATTGTAAGTTATTATGTGCATAACAAATTAACCAAATTTCTTAACATGTAAATTTTCTTATAACTTACTTTAATGCAAGTACTAATTAGTTCATATTAAAATAACATACACCTCAATAAATTGGATATTTTAAGTGTCTCGTGACTTTTCTAGCATACATGACTACTTTTATTCAAATTAAAAACAAAAAATTTCATTACTTATAATTGTAAAAATTAAATAATATCTCTATATCGCAATTATCTAATTTTAAGGACTTCAATTTATGTATAAGACCCATTATTTGTGAGATAAAGCAACCACCTCAAAAATCTATATTTAAATTTTAATATTAATTTCAATCCCCTATGAGAGAGCAACTTACAACAAATAATTAAAATAATATGTTATTAAATAAATTAACATATATCTATTTAATAAGTAATTTTCTAAGTTTAGTAAAATTAAATAAGGGCTATGGTGGGGTAACAATTTCTTGTATATTATCTCCTCCTACCCCAACACTGAAGGTGGTGGTGGTGATGGGGAATATATTATGTTTAACATATTTATGTCTTGTATAACATCTCCATTGAGCCCAAAGATGAGATGGGAAGAGATATCTTAGAAAATTTATTTAAAAAACAAATATTATTTATAACCATAATAACAAAATAATATAATAAATAATTACAATAAACTAATTTGGAAGCCCCAAAATTGGTATATAAGATCCCCTTCAATGTGGGATAAAGGAACCCTCAACAATCTATATGTATCTTAATTCTAACCATTAAATATTTTGAAATGAAAGAAGATGGATTTATAATGATTCTCAATCAATTCTTCATACTCAAACTCATTTCATTTTAGTAAACATACAAAAATGATACTTAAATATTTCTTATATATATATATACATGTAAGAAATATTTAAGTATCCTTTTTGTATGTTTACTATAAGTATATAGTATCACACATCTATATATATAGCACACATCAACATTTAGAAACTATATAGGTGCATGTCATACTAAAAGGCTTTTACATATTAAGAAATAATGAGTGCTAGATAAGAAATTATTGTAAGAATAGGAGTACACATGAGTCAAGATAAAAACACAATTAAATATAATATATATATTGAAAAAAACAATTTATTTGGGTTGATAGTGTCCCTTGCAAGTGGGTAAACCCAGTTAAACAAAGCATCATATGAAAACTAATAATTAAAAATAGTGAGGTTAAACTAGCATATCACAACAAAAAGTGGAATAAAGGTTTGAGTGATGACATTAAACCATTTAATATTTAACCATGGGTAAATATGTCGAAATATATCTTCCTGAATAAACCCATTAGAGAGCATCTGATATTTCTACAAGTGCATTGAAAAACAATACTTGGATGTTTTCAGGGAGGTGAGAAATAAATTAAAAGTAGCCACACAAGCAGACTAGAAAGCGCAAGAGGCATTTTACCTGTAAGAGAAAATGCCAAAAAAGGATCAGGGGTCTCACAATGTATAGGAGTGTAAAAAAAGGCACAAATGTTATGCTAGGGTTTCCTAGTGTACTTGTGATAAAGAAACCAAGATTTTATCAACATAATATAAGAATTATGACGTTAGTGAGTAAATGTAATGAATTTTCAAAAAAATAGAGGTAGGGGATAATTATTATTATACCTGCAAAGTGTTGATCCAAGTGCCATCTAGTCTACCTCTTGATCGATAGAGCATATACTCATTCAAATTCATGTGAACTCATACCAATAGTAAAATGAAGAGAGTAATATTGTCAAGGGCATGTGCATAAAATGACAATGGGTATCCATGGAAAATTATGGAAAAAAAAAAAAGATTAACAGGGTAGAACCACTAAACAAGTGTGAACCCTAATAGGAGGGTTATTCATGTAGTTTTATCCATTGCATTGCTAAAGGCTTGGGCCATGAGAAATAATTACCAAAGCCTTGTCATAAGAAACCTACATGTTAAACAAAAACTAGGTTTTAAACCGACCAAAGATGAAGGAAAAAATTAATAATGAATTTTGAGGGTTTTATCCAAGGAGTACCACCATAATAGAAAAGGGAAAATTACCTGAAGCTAGTAAACCTTCACCAAGAGGAGGTCCATAGGAAACACCATTCTTCACATAGTACCTCTGCATAGAATAAATGTGTCAAGAAACACTTGAAACAATATTAAGTTTGGAAATGATATGTATCTGATGGGGAATAAATGGTTTACCTGAATCGAAGGGAATTCGAGCAAGGTCCATAAACCAAATTATAAAAAAATACCTAGCATTAGTAGGGTAATGTCATAGTAGGGGAGTTTGGGAGAGTCTTTGCATTAATAATAGGGAAGTGATTACTACTGAACATACATATCATAAGAAATATGATTGGTTAAACCAAAAACCAAAACAAAATAGAGAAGGGAAAAGTAGAAATAACCAAGAAGAATATTTGACCCTACACACTATTACTTACGAGTCTGGCCACATGGTGTCGAGAGTGAACTTCATAAAAGGAGAAACATTTTCTGCATGGAAATAAAATAGAGCTACACCTACTATAATACATGCATTTGTTGTAGACAGATCGAAACTCCTATAGTAGAGTTGAATGAAAGTATCTCTATGTGTAGAGGGAAAAAGAGAAAATGAATTGAGGACAGTTCATAACACCAAATGAAAAACCCTAAGTAGGGATCTCCATTGATTCATCAAGAAAAATTTGGACCATTTGTTACCATTCTCCACCCCTGTCATGTGAAGTCGTGGGCTCACTGTTGGCTATACCAATGTAATAGGTCAATGTGGCAAGAACGTGGGCCACCTCACATATAGCTAATCGCAACACCATTTAGAGTTAATAGTTAGTCCATGTTCACATCAATTTTATGAGTTGAGGAAGGAATGTAGTTGTATGCAAAGATGATTATTATGTCAACGTTTCATATTATAAATTTTTCCTTCAAAGCATCAAGTAATATAGTTCCATATTCATAATAGGGGAAATGGGTGGAATCACCCATTGATCCAAAATATTTTTTTGGGGATGTGTTAAAGGATTACATGTGAAAATTGCAGCTTTAAACAAGAAACTTTAAAGGTGTAAACATAAGAAGAGAGAAGCAATTAACATCATGCAATAAGACACATAATTGATATTGGAGTTTGTCCAGGAGTGACTATGTCTCTGGGCCCTGCTCAAATAGTGGGGAGGCCCTCTTTCATTAAGTGGCAAGAAATGAAAGTACAAGTATAAAAATGATAAATTACACCCTTATACCTCCATTTATGAAAGTGTCCGAAAATTGTAAACATATGATGAGGAAATGGATAGCATCGTTGGATTTGTGGCATTGAGTACTGCAAAATCCATATAAAATTTTCCTTAATCTGACAAAGTGAAAATCTGGCCCCTTTGAAAAATGGCTCAGATCACGGTTTCTTCCCCCTCCTCCACACTGCTCATGGTTTTGTTGTCTTGGTTTTCGTGCCCACTCCTGACCTGCCTGGGCACATTATAGAAATGAAGGTTTAAATATCAAAATGTTGATGGACTTTCCAAAGCACCCGTAGCTGAATTGGTTGAGATTTGAACTGTGGGAGGAGGTTGGGTGGTTAAACCCAAACCCCTCCCTAAAAAGGAGGAATACGCTTTGAACCACTGCATTATTGTTTTAAATGGATGTGTTATCACTCAGGTTTTCCTTGAAGTTGTGGAAAAGGAAAGTATACCCGAGGTAACCACAAACCAACCTTCAGATGAAGAATCTAGCCAATCTGCATCCAGAGAGGGCTCTCTCTTTATGATTTATCTTTGTTCTTAGAAGGTTTTAGGCTAGGTATAGATCCAAGAGTTTGTTTGAAAAATGGTGGAATCCACAAACTAAGGGCAAGGTTGAAAGTTTTCAGTCCATTGGGCTATGGCGTCAAAGGATGGCTTTACTGGATCTCTATTCTACACACAGGATGGCTTTACAGGGCAAGATAGCTAGACAGAGAACAATCCTTAAAATTTAAAGTGGATGGGATGATCTTTAAGGGATGAAAGGCAGCTAAGAATCTTTCACCATGTTCAAAAGAAAGAAATGAGATGACTACAAACAAAGAGCAATGAAGAATTCTTTATTATAGTAATCAACAATGTTTAAATTAGCAAAGCAAGAGCATTTAAGAATTCATGCTTATAACCAATTTAAAGGAAAACATTAAGAACAATCACATCTGAAATCAGAGTACAATTAAGTAAATTCTGATTCAATCCTTTATGTAAATTATTCAGAAATGGATATAATGATATTATAAACTGATATAAAACTTAAGACAAAGGGTAGAAAGACTTATTGAACTGCAGTCCAACACATGAATCCTGCAAAAAGTCCTGAGCTTCAAATCGTCATCCAGTAAGCCACGAATAAATTTCTCCAAAAAGCTTTTATTCCGAAAATCTCAATGTTACAGCAAAGTAATAGAATCCACCCTCAATACTCTCTTTGAGGGTTTATTTATACAAGAAATACTTGAAAAAATCTCACACTAACCTAGCCAATAATCTAGGGTGACTAAGGAGTAATTTACAAATAAACAGGAGACAAATGGTCTCGTGGATAGAATAATAAATAACTGCTGATGTGCTATTCCATCATTTGGTTGATGTGCTGGAGGTAAGCGCTGAAATAGGGCTCGGTGCTGTCCCTTGGAGTAATTTCTTTGCTTGTTTGATACTCTTTGTCTTTACGGATACTTTTTAACCTGTTCAACTGATACTCTTTCATCTGTGCTCATTTTTATCTTTCACATAATAGTAAAAAGATAAAATTCTCATACTGAAGATAATTTTCATAGAATTTCCAATAGGTCATTCCACCATTGATCTTCTGGTATCATAGTCCTTTTAAGTTTCCTCAATGTCTCATCGGCCTCTGTGAGTTTGTAAAAAGTGGGCTCATTCGGAAACAAATAATTTATTTCATGTTCAAGATGAAATAAATTCTTCAACCTGTCATAGATGTTTTTCCCTGTTGGCAACGCTGTTTCTGTCAAACTGATAGAACTAGCAGTTGTATTTTGAGCATGGATATCTATTTTTTTGACATAGGTTTCTAATTCCATTATTTGGTCCTGTGAGAGCATTGGACTGGGTAACCCACTGTCTAACAAAACTTGAAATTTTTCTCTGAAAGCATTAATATCAGCCAAAATATCTGAACACTTCCTTTCTAAATTATGCATAAAAGTTCTTTTGATGAAAACTCTTTTTATCATCAAAATAGTGCCGGTTCTGTCTTCAATTCCTAGTACTGCAAGCTGTTGCTTCGTTCGGGTGTTCAAAAATTGAATAAGTTGATTGGCCTGCTCAGGTCTACCTCTTAATTCATCTCTTGTTCTATTTATTTCTTCCTGGGCTACTTTAATCAAGTCATTTTGTTCAAAAATTGCTTGAATAGAGGGCCAAATACTTTTTATTAACTCAATTATATTACCCCAAAGAATTTCATTTATTTCCTTCAAAGGATTTTCTAATGAAAGATCTTTTTCTAAAGCCTTAACTAATCTATCCAATCTTTTAATTTCCCTGGCATTATCAGCAACTGTCTTCTTAGATGTATCATACTTCTGCTCCAAATTTGCTAATTGTAACTTTGTGGTTTGAAGTTCTGTGACTCTTAATTGTAAACTTTCCATTTGTTTTATCAACTCATCAGAACTTAAACCAGAAGTATTTACCTGCACTAACTCTGTTTGTTGCTTTGTTGTTGTAGTACCTGTAGTTGTAGTAGCTTCTGTGGTGGATGTCTGCTTGATAGCTTCCTTTTCCTGTAAAGCTTGTTCCAATTCCTTCTCTGTTTCACTTAGTTGCTCAATTACTTTTAAGAGCAACTCCATTACCTCTTCTTGTGAATTCCCCTTCAAAACTTCTTGGGTCTGGGGGTGCCTTGAGGCTGGAAATTTTAGCTGCTTTCTCAGTGCAGCTATGTCATCATCTTTCTTCTTTATTAGTGCCTCAATGCTTTTAATATCTTTGGGGTTGTGACCCAAGCTGATAATTATGTCTTCCAGAGACTTTATTCTGTTATCTTTGGCCTGAGAGGAGGCCTTCTCAATTTGCAATTTGGCACTTGTGTTATTTAAAGAATCTTGCAGCGTTAGGGCTGCCATGGCTTTATTAGTAAGAGTGGAATACACCATTTCCCTAGTTTGTTTATGCAGCTCTATCTGGTCTAAAGGATGAATGTCCTTTGCCAGGACCTCAAAATTTGTTCTAATATAATCAGCTGCTGACATGGGTTTTGGCACCTTTGACTTGAAGTGGCTCATCATCATTTTGCCTTGTGAAATGTCAAATGCTGACATTAACCTTTCCTGATTATGTGGAGTCATTTTCAAGTATTGATCATAGACCTTCATTCTTAATGGATCATTCTTTGCCTTTATATTGATGAAAGTTCTTTTTATATCCCCTGTATCTGTTTTTGGTGGCCTAAAGGAGGATACTTCAGTACTCAACTGCTTGTGAAAAGCTTTTCCTTTCTGCTCTGTATGGGTCACACTAACAGAACCAGTTAGCTGACTATCTTCTCTTCCATCATCAAACACCTCATCTATGATTTCCACATCTGGAAGTGGATCTGGTTTATGTTTTTTGGCTTGATGTATTCCTGAGGACTCTTTAGGAGGAGTAGTATCTGGAACCTGCCTTTTCTTTCCTATTTCCATGTTGAATGGAGTTTGTAATTCTGAAACTTCAGGATGTTTTACCTGAGTGGGAGAAACTTGTGTTTGATCAGGTGCTCTGGAAGTTTGAGGTTTCTTTGCCATGACTAAAGTTTCAATGACCTGTATTTCAGGTTCCTTTCCTTTGCCTTTTGACTCTGCTACAACTGGTGAACTGCCTTCCTGTAATGTCTGTTGTAGATTTGCTGCTGAAGAAGTGCCAATGTGAGGTACCTGCACTTGACCACAAGATTATAGGTCATACTTCTTCTCAAGATATTTCATCATTCTGTTCATTTTTTCTTCTTCACATTCTTCTTCAATTAGTGTTTCTGCTACCCATTCATCTTGATTGGCATATTGTTCTATTTCAGGAATCTTGTGGTGTATGTAAGGGGATGAATTTTTCTTTATTCTCTTTTCACAGATAAAACCAAATGGGTCATAAGGAACCCAACGGAAACTTCTTTGGAACTTGCAATGGTTTTGTAGTATATTTTCTGCTTCTTGCTTGGCCTCCCTAGAGTTGCAGATGAAAGGACCTAATTGACTTTTGATCCTTAGTTGGGCTTTCTTCTTCACACTACAAAAATGGATCACATCTGAATTATTCATTTGCCTGAAATATTCCAAGGAAAAAATTCTCATGGGCACATATCTTGGCAACTTGAATGGATGTAATTCACATCCATAGATTCTGATGATTGAATGGTTTTGATATAAATACCAATCTCCAACTTTATAAGTCCTTGAAAGTTGCAAGGTCTTCTTGATTTCATTACTGAGCCTTGGAGGAGGGATTCCTGTCAACAAGGTAGTTGTAGGATATACAAAAAGATCGATGAACTCAGTATAGGAATATGGAGACTTATAGGAAGAATGAATTATGGGAGACCAAAATATAACTGACCTAGGGTTTCCCTTGGCATCAAGCTTTTTAACAGGGAAAGGGAACTTTTCTGATTGATATAAGATAATGAGATGATAAATAACTGAGGAATATTTGAAAACTTTCTCATCATCTAGCGTCATGAACTGATCATGGATCTTATTGGCTATGAAGGAGGCAAAGTCATATTTAACTTCAGGAGGTTGCCCAGGAGTAAAAATAGACAGCAAAACTAGGGTTATCTCATCAACATATTCACTGGTATTGAAACCCAAGACAAAAGATATCATATTTAGGATGAGCCTTCCCAACTTAGTGAAATAATAAAAACCATAGGGAGGAGGTCCCTTAGGTTGATGTTCAGGCAACATGAAATTCTGGCAAATAGACTCCAATTTTTCTGAGGTCAATTTATTAGACTTTTCAATCAATTCTTCCATAGACAAAGGTGCTAGTTCTTGGTCTGGTTCAAAATGTAGCATTGCATTGATAGCCTGGGGAGTAATGGAGAAAAGAACACTCTGGTTAGGGGATATTAAAGCTCTCTGAGTGGGATCATAGTTATAATGGCAATAGTGGATGATTTCTGGGAAAGAAATCACTGAGGGGATGAGATATCTCGGGAGATTGGATTCCCACAACCCAATGAGATATTGCCCCTTTGAGTACTCGTCTCTGCAGCGACAATAACTCAGAAGGGGACTTTAATCAAAATGCAAATCTTTAATCTGAAAATATTTATCTACTAAACGCAAATATTCTGACTCTCTGTGGGGGGCATTCAATGGAGTCACATTCAGGGTTGCCGGGGCTTCCATTTTGGTTCTTCTGGATTCAAAACGGAAGTTTCTGGGTTTTCTTCACAGGCCTGGTGCAATTTCAATTTAAATGAAGGAAATTAACACAATCGTTGTTTCAGGGGAACAATTCACAGTTTTAAAACCTCAGGGAATGATCTCAGTGATAAGATTTAATCACTAATCGAGTGGAAAACAAGGAAAACAGTCTTTCTTTTGAAGTTCGAAGCACTATAGGATAAATACCTGTTCTTGGAGGAAAGCTGGCTTTCAACAGGTATCAGGCGGTAGCAGGAGGATGCTTGAACACAAGTCTGGCGGAATTCTGGAGCGAAATCGAATTGAACAGTGGATTTCAGTGGAAATTTGAAATTCGTAGCGGAAAGCGCAGTCGCGTTCAAATGATGAAAATGACATAAAAACACATGAATTTGTTTTATTTCCAAAGTCAAAAAAGGGGTTTTTAGTTTTTCGAGGAGTGACGTCACTTTAGTACGGGCTGACATGTGGTGGGGGGGCCGGGCGGTAAGCGGTTAGTCCCCGCACCGCTTATGGACAAGAGTGGTATTAAACGAATGGGCAGCGATTCCATTGGAGTATCGACACGTGGACGGAAGACTAGTCAAATACCACCAACCCCCCACGCGTTAATGCTCTGACATTGGATGGCTAGCGAAATGAGTATTAGCCTTAGATTTGTGGAGGGGCGATCCAACGGTTGAAAGGACGGAGAGATAGTGGGGTGGTTATCACGCGGGCCCGGCATAATTAACGTTTAATTAATCATCCCGGGTGGCACATGATTGGCGGAGGAAAGGTTATTAATTAGTTCTGATAACTAATTAATCCCGTAATTATAATGGAAAAAGGGGTCGCGGCGGGGTTTCGTTAGGTGGGATGCCAAGTGGATGAGCCACAGTGGCATGAGGATCTTTCCAAAGTTTTGGTTTAAAAAGTAAAACTTCGGGCTTTATCCTTTATTTGTGTTAAACATATAGAATTATATGTTTAAATGTTGTTTTAATATTTATTATTATATGGTAATAAATAAACATTATTTAACTACCATAAGGGGCGGGACTATAATATAAAGATATATTTAACCAAAGGGCGTATAGTGGGTTTTTATTTGAATGCATGGGGAAATAAATATTTTGGTTAAACTTTATAATATAGGGGTTTTTGGATATTTATATAAAAGGAATTATATATTTAGGATAGGGCATTTCACTAGGGATTTAGTAAATAGAGTTAAATGTTAATATGACAAAGGGACAAAGACAACTCAAAATACTTTGCACATCTAAGAAAGTGACAATCTCTGAAGTAAATTACAAAATATCATCTTCAACACTTAAACTTAGAATAGTAAGTTATTTTGAGGGATTTTTATGGAAGTTTGCATGATTTTCCTAAGCAAAATGAGATTTTACTTAGGAAAAGGTTAAAGATGAATGATTATAATGATGAATTATCTCAAGTACTTAGGTCTTTTTGATCATTAGGCCGAGGGTCCGGTCCCTCCAAAAGTCAAGGAAATGCCTTGAGCCCCTTTGATCTCCAAGTACCTTAGTACTTTGGGGGAAATTAGTAAAACTTTAAGGGGAAAGTGATGAGGGAAGTTAATGATTTTGACTTTGCTTGCTGTGATTTTCCAGTGTATTTCCTGCTTCAGTATTTGTGATGAAAGTAAAGGATCGAAAACATGTAGCAGCATCATTCATCAGATAAAACTTTGTAACACCATCTACCTACCCTATCTACTACTACCATTTTCTCTTCTTTATTAGGGTGCATTTAGACTTGCAAACCCTTTTCAACCTTTTCTTTTTACATGATAAATCTATCTATTTCTACACTTATTACATCCAAGGGCTCAGATTAAACTATTGAGCACCTTTTAATAACTCTACCTATCTACTTATCTGCCAAGATTAAACTGTTTGGTCAGATATTTATTCTCTATTCTATAACATGAAATTGAAAAATGAATAAGTCAAGTTTAAACAGTTTGACCCTTCATAAATTGTGGCAAAATTTTGACAAGCTGCACACAATTGCTTATTTACAAAAATGAAAAAGTAGTGGCATTTGGATTTGCACACTTTCCTTGGCCTATTTTTTGTTTGGGGTTCATTTCTTTTGCTTTTTGGCAATTTTTATTTTTCTTACCCTTTGATTTTTCTTTTAGGGTATACCCTCTTTACATTTTTTAAAATTTTTGATTTTTTGGTTTTTTTTTCTTTTCAAGAATATGGAACACCTTTGCTCAAGAAAAAGGTTTGAACATATTCCATAGTTCAATCAAGACAATCATGAAAAATGACACCTATTGGTATAGGAGACTAACACTGGCTCCACTTGGGGATGGCTTTTCCTTGTGAAAAGTCAAGAACAGCAGGTCAGTTGCCCCAAATTGTCTTCAAACTAAACTATGTAATCTCCTTCTTCTGGTAGCTTTATTGTACATATGATAGTGAAACTTTTGAAGCTTAGGGCCTTCACTTCAGGCTTCAACTTCAAGAAGTCGCCATCCAATCCAAACTGCATTAGAAAATAATATATTATGTACAAGTTAGAAAAATTAAAACATCCTAGTAAATAGGATCAAAATAATGCTTCAGCATTCGACCATTGACTGGTCCTTCTTGAGCTTCTGAATTGTCCAATCCTTCAAAAAGTATGTGTTGTTTCCTTGCAAGGCATGTATGATGTAAGGACCTTTCCACAAGAAATCAAATTTCCCATGTTTCCCTTTTTCTTCTCTTCTAGAATCCCATCTTAGGACTTTATCACCTAGTTGAAAATCTTCTGCTTTAGTCCTTTTATCAAACATTTTCTTTAGCTTTTCCTGCAAGACTTGAGATCGTTGGTATACCTCTTCTCTGGTTTGCTGCAAGTGGATTGTTTGATTAATTCTTCTCTGAATTTCATTTGGTTCCAGTTGAGCCTCCTGAAGTAATTTCATAACAGGAATTCCTAAAGATGATGGGAATCTTGCTTCAAGGCCATAAACTAATTCATATGGACTAGTCCCAATTGATTTCTTAGTTGTAAGTCTGTCTGCCCACAATGCATTGGTCAGTTTCTTGTGCCAATTCTTTTTATTTTCTTCCAATAACTTTTTGATGATATTAATAAGGCTTTTATTGGAGGATTCTGCCAGTCCATTACCCTGAGGGTAATAAGCTGTTGAATGTCCTAAAGTAATATGATATTTACCACAGAAACTAATCATTTTATTTGACTTAAATGCAGCAGCATTATCTGTTATAATCTTTTCTGGACAGCCAAATCTTGAAAGTATATTGGTTTCTAAAAACCCTATAATCACAGAATCATTGGCCTGTCTGCATGGGATAGCTTCAATCCACTTAGTGAAGTAGTCTGTGGCAGTAAGAATCCATCTGTGTTGCCCTGAAGAAGGGGGATGGATTTCTCCAATAGAATCTAATCCCCATTGTTGAAAAGGTCTTTCTGTGGAAATCGGTTTTAATGGCAGAGGTAACAACTTTCTTTTACCCTCGAAAATCTGACACTTATGACAAGTTGTTACAAATTTTTTAACATCAGAAAATAATGTTGGCCAGTAAAAACCAGCCCTTAAGATTTTGTCTGCAGTTGATTTCCAGTAGAGATGTCCTCCACAATCCCCTGCATGAAATTCATTAAGAACTTTATCAGTTTCATCTTTTAATAGACAATTCAATAAGATCCCTTCATGATTTTTCCAAAATAGAGTGCTATCTAAAATACAATATTTCAAAGATGTCATTTTTAAAAATCTTCTTTTCGTTCTGGACAACCCTGGAGGAGCTTGCAAGTTTAATAAAACATGAATGATATCAGTGTACCAGGGTGAATCTAAGAAAGCTTGACTGATCTGTGGAGTCGCCATCTCCTGCTCGTCATCCAGTTCGTTAATGTCTAAGGCTTGGAAATTAGTTTCAGTCATGAGTTGTGCCAAACCTTGACCTTTTATGAGTTTTGTTGGTTTAATCTCAATATCATATTCTAAAATGGTAGCTATCCACTTACCTCTTTTACCTTCAATGCCATCTTGAGTCAAAATATCTTTAACTACCGCATTAGGCACATAAGCTATCACATGAGAATATAATATGTAAACCCTGAAATCTTTAATTGCTTTTACCAATGCAAAAGCCTGTTTTTCCATAATATTGTATTTCAAAGATGCATCCCTAAGTGCTTTACTAAAAAATGCTATTGGTTTTTCACACCCTTGATCATCTTTTTGAAGTAAAATAGCTGCAACTGTGTGTTCAGAATCAAATGAAAAAATAATGAAATCTCTGTCAAATTTGGGACTGGTAAGAACTGGTGTCCTTGTTAAAGCCATTTTAATTTCCTCAAATGATTGTTTGGCTTCTACAGTCCAGTCAATGCTTGAATCTTTCCTCGGCATGTTAGTGAGCAATCTAAGTAATTTAGCTAAACTAGAAATAAATCTTCTCAAGAAATTAATTTTTCCTATGAATGCTTGCAACTCTTTTATGTTTCTAGGATGAGGTATCTGTAAAATTGCTTGTATTCTTTCTGGATCAATCCTAATGCCATCTTTAGAAATGATATGGCCTAAAAGATTTCCTTCTTCCAAACCAAACAATGACTTTTTAGGGTTTAAAGAAATCCCATATTTTCTGCATTTTATAAATACTTGCCTTAAATGATCTAAATGTTCTTGATCTGTTTTAGAAAAAACAGTCAAATCATCTAGATAAATAACCAGAAAATCATGTATTTCTTTAGCAAAAGCAATATCCATTGCTCTTTGAAATGTAGCTCCTGCATTCTTGAGTCCAAATGGCATTTTGACATATTTAAACGTACCCCATGGTGTAGTGAATGCTGTTTTATCCTGATCATCAGGATGAACCAGAATCTGGTTGTACCCTTAAAATCCATCCAGTAGAGATATCCTAGAAGATCCTACTACCCTCTGAAGAATATGGTCCATTTTCGGTAAAGGATAGTTATCTTTTAAAGAAACTTTATTCAAATTTCTTAGATCAACACACAGTCTAATTTCCCCTATCTTTTTCCGTGTTGGTACTAGGTTAGAGACCCATTCTGAGAATCTAATAGGAGCTATAATCCCCGCTTCAAACATTCTTTTAATTTCCTTTTCAATTGAGGGTAATAAGACAGGATTTATTCTTCTAAGTTTTTGTTTGAAAGGTTTCTGATCTGGTTTCAAAGGTATAGTGTGTTGAATGATGGATGTATCATAAGATTTCAGATCTTCATAACTCCAGGCAAAAACATCTTGGAATTCTCTCAATAGTTCAACATATTTGACCTTTTGATCTTTTGGAAGAGATTTGGACAACTTAACCATTTTAGGATTTTCTGGGGTTCCTAAGTTGCATTCTTCCATATCAGCCTTAACAGGTTCCATTTTAGGTCTAAATGGAATATCATTTGAGTCAAACAGATCTTCCAAAGGAGTTAATCCTTTGGGAAAATGATTATCTTTTAAATTGATGATTTCTGTCTCATCTTCTATGATCTCATCAGATTCCATGTGTTTCAAATTTTGCATGTCTTTTTCTGTGAATGTGGTTGGGTGCAGCATATGAATTGCATTTTCTCTTGAAATTTCTATTTTTTGTTCTTTTTCTTGATCAGATTCCTCAATGGTTATGTCTTCATCTATATTACAGTTAGAAAACTCATTTTGAAGTGTCAAAAAACTATTGATTTGATTATTATTAACAAATACTTGCCAATTCAAAAGATTGTTGGTATAGCAGGCCTATGTCTAATCTCAGCTGAAAACTGATGATTAGGATCAAAAGGTAACTTGCATGTGCTAGCAAACATTGCGAGGCTGTGAGCATGCAAATTTTGTTTTTTGGGAATCTTGGCAAGTTGAGCTTGTATAAATGTGCTGAGAATTTCCACAACTGTTTCTCTGTATTGTTTCAATCTCATGTCTTTTGTTGAACATTCTCCTTTAATCTGTTGAATGATTAGTTCAGAGTCTCCTATGATTGATACCCTAATAGCTCCTAACTTCTTGACATGTTTAAGCCCTAATAAAAGAGCTTCGTACTCTGCCATGTTGTTAGTGCATTTGAAACTCAACCTATAAGCATGACCCTCCGCATGATTATTTTCAACATTATGTAACCAAATCCCAGCTCCTGCCCCTAATTTGTTGACCGATCCATCAAATTCTAAATGCCATAGAATTTCATGTTCATAATCCTCATCAATTGTTTTAAAATGTTTCTTGACAGGAGCTAGTTGTTTAGCTTCTTCTGGTTTTTCTTGATCATCTGGTGTTTCTTTGTTTTCAGAAATTTCTTCAATTTTAACAGTGGTTTTGCTTGTGGTTTCCAATTCCGAAGCTTCTATTTCAGTAGGGAGATCTAACTCAGCATTGTATAAAATAAAAGAATCCATATCAGAATGTATAAAGTAAACAGGGAAGTTTTCAGGCTTCTTATGGCTACTGACTAAATATTTCATCAATGTTTCTCTGTAAAGTCTTTTAGGCTGACCAAATACTGAAATAGTTGCATATGACATGTCTAGTTGAATAGACCCTCCAAGTTTAGCACCCCAAGATCTAGAGAATAACATACCATATTTAGGTGGAATATCAGCCACTACTATGTCCATCAAAACAGACTTAGCATGGTATTGTACCAAAGTAACACACAAATCTTTAATCAAACCTAAACATTTTACCTCACTAGAATCAAATGAAAACAAATCTTTGTACGGTCTGGTAATATCTAGATTTAATCTTTCCATTACTGCTTTTGGCATCAAATTGTGAGATGCTCCAGAATCAAGCATTGCATTATGGAGTATCTTGTCATGAACATTCAGGCTTACATAAAATGGAGGAGTTCCTCCACTTTCTGGTTTGCCATTGACCTCAGGGCCAAAAAGAAGTTTGGGTTGATCATCAAGAATGTTTACTGAATCATCCAATCTAGTAATGTTAATGTTTAGGGACTTGGTAATTTGACTTCTATAGACATCATGTTTAGCCAATTCTGATAAAGGAACAACTATCTTTAGTTTGCCTATTTCAGCCTCTCGATTGAAAGGTTTTTCTGTTTGAGTTTTAGTGTTTTGCACAGTCGGGTTTTCTCTATTTTTTGGGTCTTCAATATTTTTCTCTTTTTCATGAATGAAATTTTGTTTTGAAGGGGTATCTAAACTAACTTCTACTGTTTTTTCTACATTTCCCACAAGAGGAAAAGTATTAGATTTTTGTTTATTGTTTGGTTGGTTGGCAGAGACATCTTCAATTATTGGATTCGAAGGGTTGGGAGTTATCCTAGACAAAATTTGTACTTGGGGAATGTTTTGTACAGGGGGAATGTTAACTTTACCTTTGACATTTTGTTTTGCATTTTTTTGTTTGCTATTCTCTGGCACATCAATCCATCTACTTCTCAAATTATACTGTTTATGGACCTCATAAATTGTTGTGTGATAGCCTTCCTTAAAATCAAAAGTCTCACCTGAATGAGTTTGGAATGTTTCAAGGATATGATTCTCTTGATCATCCTGGGATAGGAAGACTTCTGGTTCATTTTTGTCATCAGTTACATTGTTTATTTCTACATCTTCTGTAGGTTCTTCAGAAGTTGAACCTTCAACGAAGTTTTCTTGGAAAGGTGGCCTAATGTTTTGGTCAGGGACATTCTTTCCAATATTTTGATTCAGATTTCTCCTAAAGTTTGGGTTTCTTGCAACATTTTGATTATCAGTAGAAGAATTTCTTTCAATGGTCTCCACTCTGTCTCCTAATCTTTCCATACCTTTAATGATTGCATCCAGCTTCTTTTCAAAAGCTGAAGGTTCTTCATTCATAGGCATTCTTCTTTCTGCTCTTGCTCTGGCTCGTTTTTCTATCAGATTTGCTTCTACACTCACCACTATGCTTTGAATTTCCTCTAATGTTTGGGGAGCTCTTTCCCTGAGGGAATAAGCAATGTCAGAATCAAAACCGTCTGGAAATTTAACCAATACGAAGTCAGGTGGAGGTCTTAGGTTTTGAGGAACTGCATTATATTCTTCATTGAATCTAATGATGTAATCTTGTACTGTTTCATTAGGTATTCTTCTTAATTTTTTCGAATTCTGACAGGATCTGAAGAGGATCTTTCTTCTTCTCCCATCTGTTCAAAAATTCCCTATATAAAGCCGGTAAATCAGCAATACTATTTGGAGCAAGGGCCCTAAACCATGTCCTAACTTCTCCAGTAAGACTTTGAACGAAAATTCTCATTCGGACATTATCAGTATCAATTTCATAAAACTCAAAGTAATCAGTCATCCTTTTGGTGTGTTGTTGTGCTGTATAAGTACCTGATCCATCAAAAGGTGTGATCTTACTCTGGTAATCTTGAGGCAAAGCAGCGACATTGGCTGGTATCTGTAAAGGGGCGTATCGATTGGCCATTAGAAGATATAGTGGGGCAACAGGAGTTGATGGTCTGGCAGGAGGAGATGGCGGAGTAGAAAGGGTGACAGGTGTTTGAAAAGTTTGAGAAAAAGTAACTGATATTGGAGATGCTTCAGTAATTACAGAGATGTTTGAATTTTCTTCAAAGGTTTGTTCAGATTGAATAGAGTTCTGTAATTGTCTGTCAAGATGATGTGAAACAAATCTGTATTGCAAATCTTGAAAGAACAATGGATCTGGAACTAACCTGGATAATTCGGTTTCATAAAAATTCACAAATAAAGATGTTTCAAATCGTGCATCAAAAGGAATTTCATCAATATATATAATTTTCACACGACAAGATGCAGATCTAGAAAGTGGTCTAGAACTTCCTGAACTCTCTTGACTTCCTCTTTCAGAACTTTCTTGACTTCCTTGTCTTCTAAGAATCCTAGGAATCAGATTTGGATTTTCAAATATTGGTGGTGGATTGGGGTCAGGGTTTGACCTAGTATGTCGAATCCTTTCTGAAGCCAGTTTTCCTAGACTATGTGTTTTTGGATTTTTGGTTTTAATTGAAAGAATAAATACAACTTCTACAAATTCTTCAAGAAATAATGATGTATGATTAAAATTTTCTCAAAGATCTGTTAAACTAGAGAATCTGATTGAAAATTTTGAAACTAAGGTTTAGTATATAAGCTAAATCAGAGATAGACTAAAGCAGCATTTATTTACTTTTGCAATTGCAGAGCAAAAGCAATTTCAAAGGCTACCTGGCTGATCTTCAGACTCTGTCTATAGCTTATAAATCAAACAATAGTATCAATAAAATGATTCAGATCCCCAGTATGGTCGCCACTATGTTATCACTCAGTTTTTCCTAGAAGTTGTGTAAGAGGAAAGTATACCCGAGGTAACCACAAACCAACCTTTTAGATGCAGAATCTAGCCAATCTGCATCCAGAGAGGGCTCTCTCTTTATGATTTATCTTTGTTCTTAGAAGGTTTTAGGCTAGGTATAGATCCAAGAGTTTGTTTTGAAAAATAGTGGAATCCACAAACTAAGGGCAAGGTTGAGAGTTTTCAGTCCATTGGGCTATGGAGTCAAAGGATGGCTTTACTGGATTTCTATTCTAAGCACAAGATGGTATTACAGGGCAAGATAGCTAGACAGAGAACAATCCTTAAAATTTAAAGTGGATGGGATGATTCTGAAGGGATGAAAGGCAGCTAAGAATCTTTCACCATGTTCAAAAGAAAGAAATGAGATGATTACAAACAAAGAGCAATGAAGAATTCTTTATTATAGTAATCAACAATGTTTAAATTAGCAAAGCAAGAGCATTTAAGAATTCATGCTTATAACCAATTTAGAGGAAAACATTAAGAACAATCACATCCGAAACCAGAGTACAATTAAGTAAATTCTGATTCAATCCTTTATGTAAATTATTCAGAAATGGACATAATGATATTATAAACTGATATAAAACTTAAGACAAAGGATAGAAAGACTTATTGAACTGCAGTCCAACACATGAATCCTGCAAAAAGTCCTGAGCTTCAAATCGTCATCCAATAAGCCACGAATAAATTTCTCCAAAATGCTTTTATTCCGAAAATCTCAATGTTACAGCAAAGTAATAGAATCCACCCTCAATACTCTTTTTGAGGGTTTATTTATACAAGAAATACTTGAAAAAATCTCACACTAACCTAGCCAATAATCTAGGGTGACTAAGGAGTAATTTTACAAATAAACAGGAGAAAAATGGTCTCGTGGATAGAATAATAAGTAACTTACCCGATGTTTTGTTCCCTGATATTGATGTATTGAGGTAAAAAGGCCAAATAGGGCCTGGTGTCAGCCTTGAGTAATTTCTTTTCGTCGTTTGATACTCTTTTGTCTCTTTACTTCGATACTCTTGCAACTCGTCTAACTGATAATTTTCATTCCGTGCTCATTTTTATCTTTCTGCACATAATAGTAAAAAGATAAAATTCTCAAGGACTGGAAGATACTTTTCATAAATTTGGCGCAGGGTCATTCCACCATTGATCTTCTGGTATCATAGTCCTTTTAATTTTTCTCAATGTCTCATCAGCCTCTGTGAGTTTGTAAAAAGTGGGCTCATCAGGAAACAAAAACTTTATTTCATGCTCAAGATGAAATAAGTTCTTCAACCTGTCATTAATATTTCTCCCTGTTGGCAACGTTGTTTCTGTCAAACTGCTAGAACTAGCAGTTGTATTTTGAGCATGGATATCTATTTTCTTGACATAGGTTTCTAATTCCATTATTTGGTCCTGTGAGAGCATTGGACTGGGTAACCCACTTTCTAACAAAACTTGAAATTTTCCTCTGAAAGAATTAATATCATCCAAAATATCTGCACACTTCCTTTCTAAATTCTGCATAAAAGTTTTTTTAATGAAAACTCTTTTTATCATCAAAATAGTGCCGGTCCGGTCTTCAATTCCTAGTCTTGCAAGCTGTTGTTTTGTTCGGGTGTTCAAAAATTGAATAAGTTGATTGGCCTGCTCAGGTCTACCTCTTAGTTCATCTCTTGTTCTATTTATTTCTTCCTGAGCTATTTTAATCAAGTCATTTTGCTCAAAAATTGCTTGAATAGAGGGCCAAATACTTTTTATTAATTCAATTATATTACCCCAAAGAATTTCATTTATTTCCTTCAAAGGCTTTTCTAATGAAAGATCTTTTTCTAAAGCCTTAACCAATTTGTCCAATCTTTTAATTTCCCTGGTATTATCAGCAACTGTCTTCTTAGATGTATCATACTTCTGCTCCAAATTTTCTAATTGTAACTTTGTGGTTTGAAGTTCTGTGACTCTTAATTGTAAACTTTCCATTTGTTTTATCAACTCATCAGAACTTAAACCAGAAGTGTTTACCTGCGCTGGCTCTGTTTGTTGCTTTGTTGTTGTAGTACCTGTGGTTGTAGTAGCTTCTGTGGTGGATGCCTGCATGATATCTTCCTTTTCCTGTAAAGCTTGTTCCAATCCTTTCTCTGTTTCACCCAGTCGCTCAGTCATCTTTAAGAGCAACTCCATTATCTCTTCTTGTGAATTTCCCTTCAGAACTTCTTGGGTCTGGGGATGCCTTGAGGCTGGCAATTTTAGCCGCTTTCTCAGTGCAGCTATGTCATCATCTTTCTTCTTAATTAGTGCCTCAATGCTTTTAATATCTTTGGGGTTGTGACCCAAGCTGATGATTATGTCTTCCAGAGACTTTATTCTGTTATCTTTGGCCTGAGAAGAGGCCTTCTCAATTTGCAATTGGGCGCTTGTGTTATTTAAAGAATCTTGCAGCGTTAGGGCTGCCATGGCTTTATTAGTAAGAGTGGAATACACCATTTCCCCAGTTTGTTTATGCAGCTCTATCTGGTCCAAAGGATGAATATCCTTTGCCAGGACCTCAAAATTTGTTCTAATATAATCAGCTGCTGACATGGGTTTTGGCACCTTTGACTTGAAGTGGCTCATCATCATTTTGCCTTGTGAAATGTCAAATGCCGACATTAACCTCTCCTGAATATGTGGAGCCATTTTCAAATATTGATCATATACCTTCATTCTTAATGGATCATTCTTTGCCTTTATATTAATGAAGGTTCTTTTTATATCCCCTGTATCTATTTTTGGTGGTCTGAAAGAGGATACCTCAGTACTCAATTGCTTGTGCAAAGCTTTTCCTTTCTGCTCTGTATGGGTCACACTAACAGAACCAGTTAGCTGACTGTCTTCTCTTCCATCATCAAACACCTCATCTATGATTTCCACATCTGGAAGTGGATCTGATTTATGTTTTTTGGCTTGATGTATTCCTGAAGGCTCTTTAGGAGGAGTAGTGTCTGGAACCTGCCTTTTCTTTCCTATTTCCATGTTGGATGGAGTTTGTAATTCTGAAACTTCAGGATGCTTTTCCGGAGTGGGAGAAACTTGTGTTTGATCAGGTGCTCTAGAAGTTTTAGGTTTCTCTGCCATGACTAAAGTTTCAATGACCTGAATTTCAGGTTCCTTTCCCTTGCCTTTTGGTTCTGCTGCCACTGATGAACTGCTTTCCTGTAATGTCTGCTGTAGATTTGCTGCTGAAGAAGTGCCAATGTGGGGTACCTGCACTTGACCACAAGATTCTAGGTCATACTCCTTCTCAAAATCTTTCATCATTCTGTTCATTTTTTCTTCTTCACTTTCTTCTTCAACTAGTGTTTCTTCAACCCATTCATCTTGATTTGCATATTGTTCTATTTGAGGAATCTTGTGGTGTATGTAAGGGGATGACTTGTTCTTTATTCTCTTTTCACAGATAAAACCAAATGGGTCATAAGGAACCCAACGAAAACTTCTTTGGAACTTGCAATGGTTTTGCAGTATGTTTTCTGCTTCTTGTTCGGCCTCCCTAGAGTTGTAGATGAAAGGACCTAATTGACTTTTGATCCTTAATTGGGCTTTCTTCTTCACACTACAAAAATGGATCACATCTGAATTATTCATTTGCCTGAAATATTCCAAGGCAAAAATTCTCATGGGCACATATCTTGGCAACTTGAATGGATGTAATTCACATCCATAGATTCTGATGACTGAATGGTTTTGATATAAATACCAATCTCCAACTTTATAAGTCTTTGAAAGTTGCAAGGTCTTCTTGATTTCATTACTGAGCCTTGGAGGAGGGATTCCTGTCAACAAGGTAGTTGCAGGATATACAAAAAGATCGATGAACTCAGTATAGGAATATGGAGACTTATAGGAAGAATGAATTATGGGAGACCAAAATATAACTGACCTAGGGTTTCCCTTGGCATCAAGTTTTTTAACAGGGAAAGGGAACTTTTCTGATTGATAGAAGATAATGAGATGATAAATAACTGCAGAATATTTGAAAACTTTCTCATCATCTAGCCTCATGAACTGATCATGGATCTTATTGGCTATGAAGGAGGCAAAGTCATATTTAACTTCAGAAGGTTGCCCACGAGTAAAAATAGACAGCAAAACTAGGGTTATCTCATCAACATATTCACTGGTATTGAAACCCAAGACAAAAGATATCATATTTAGGATGAGCCTTCCCAACTTAGTGAAATAATAAAAACCATAGGGAGGAGGTCCCTTAGGTTGATGTTCAGGCAACATGAAATTCTGGCAAATAGACTCCAATTTTTCTGAGGTCAATTTATTAGACTTTTCAATCAATTCTTTCATAGACAAAGGTGCTAGTTCTTTGTCTGGTTCAAAATGTAGCATTGCATTAATAGCCTGGGGAGTAATGGAGAAAAGAACGCTCTGGTCAGGGGATATTACAGCTCTCTGAGTGGGATCATAGTTAGAATGGAAATAGTGGATGATTTTGGGGAAAGAAATGACTGAGGGGATGAGATATCTCGGGAGATTGGATTCCTACAACCCAATGAGATCTTGCCCCTTTGAGTACTCGTCTCTGCAGCGACAATAACTCAGAAGGGGACTTTCATCAAAATGAAAATCTTTAATCTGAAAATCTTTATCTACTAAAGGCAAATATTCTAACTCTCTGTGGGGGGCATTCAATGGAGTCACATTCAGGGTTGTCGGGGCTTCCATTTTGGTTCTTGTGGATTCAAAACGGAAGTTTCTGGGTTTTCTTCACAGGCCGGGTGCAATTTCAATTTAAATGAAGGAAATTAACACAATTTCAGTTTCAGGGGAACAATTCACAGTTTTAAAACCTCAGGGAATGATCTCAGTGATAAGTTTTAATCACTAATTCAGTGGAAAACAAGGAAAACAGACTTTCTCTTGAAGTTTGAAGCGCTATAGGATAAATACCTGTTCTTGGAGGAAATCTGGCTTTTAACAGGTATCAGGCGGTAGCAGGAGGATGCTTGAACACAGGTCTGGCGGAATTCTGGAGCGAAATCGAATAGAACAGTGGATTTCAGTGGAAATTTGAAATTCGTAGCAGAAAGCACAGTCGCGTTCAAATGGTGAAAATGACATAAAAACACAAAATTTTGCTTTATTTCCAAAGTCAAAAGAGGGGTTTTTAGTTTTTCGAGGAGTGACGTCACTTTAGTATGGGCTGACGTGGGGCAGGGTGGCCGGGCGGTAAGCGGT